>JADBJO010016896.1:37500-39210 GCA_016801955.1 Conus betulinus | reverse complement strand
CACTTGAAATCACTAAAAAATTGAAATTGTTGTTGACTTACCATTACTAACATGTTACGATATAATAAAAGTACAGTGTATCTCCTCCATTTTACAAAAAATAGCATGAGATTTGGTTGTTTAGTTCCAGAGATATCCGCGTTTCACATATGCTGGTATACAATAAGAGCTTTTTTTGAAAAATGAAAAACCATAATTCCGGGGAGAAAACCGTCGATCACCAGTGATCAAAATTCAAAGGGAAAGAACTGAAGAGAGGCAAGAATAGCTCACCAGGTTCCTCCAGTTGATTGTGTGTTAAGTTATCTCTGATGTTCAGTATTCTGAAACAGCACATCATTTTCATCAGCAGGATTCAGCTGTCCACATCTGCTGTGAGAGTCTATGTCTTGCATGCATACAGGAAAACGGAATGCACCACTTCATGCAGTGGCATAATGTTTCAGTTCATGGAGATGCTGTTGCCCTTCCACCCACGCTTTATTCTGGTCAATGCAGAAGTTGCAGCAACTGCCCTTCGAGACGATTTCTGGCTTGGTACCTTCTCCTATAAGCGCATGCACCACATGAACGAGCGACCAAACTCACCTTGGATAAAATTCTTCAGCTTGGCGAAACCTTTCCTGCTCGGCGACCTTCTCCTGTGCGGTGTGCCGCTGCCACGCCTCAAACAGCTTGGGCAGGATGACCTCCCTGTGATGCCTCTCCGCCCGTCGCTCCAGGAACACCATGCGGTATTTGAACTGGAAACAAACGTCATGCTTCATACAGATATTTGCAAGAGAATTTCAAGGTGTTTTCCATGGACTAAAAAAAAAATTATTCTTCCATCTTCCTCATTCCTAGAGTAAAAAACTTTGAGGTTCCTCAGTAGTCAAAGTTCTGCATTTGAAAGCATTTTGAACCATATCATTAGGGCAGCTACATTCTGTTTTCAGTGACGGTATCTGAATATGAGGTCAGCATGAAAATGTTTTTCCGTAGTTGTTTTTTATGTGTATCCGTGCTAGCATGCATGCCTGTGTATATGTGTGTGTGTGTGTGTGTGTGTGTGTGTGTGTGAGAGTGAGTGAGAGAGAGAGAGAGAGAGAGAGAGAGAGAGAGAGAGAGAGAGAGAGAGAGAGAGAGAGAGAGAGAGAGAGTGCGTGTGTGTGTGTGTGTGTGCGCGTGCACGCATGTGCATGTTTTATCAACCCCACTGGCACATGATGCATGGCTGCCAACCTTCTGGAGTCAGATAGTTCAGGAACCAAGGGATGAAGGGGATGGAGCGGGGTGAACAGGGGCAATTTGGCTTTAGACTGAAAGCATTTTCACCCCCCTACCACTTCAGCTGAGGAAAGTATTACAATTCAAATGGTAATGCCTTTTCCACTTCATATAGCCGCAAACACTGACATAACATCACTTAGACTTTATTCTGCAACACGTCATCAGCCCTATCAGAAGATGCCACTCCTCCAGAACTTTCAACAATATTTTGAATTCTGGATTTTTTAATTTCATTCAAGATTTCAGGAAAGATTTCCAAATTAGGGAATTTCTTCTACGAGACTTAAACCAGATGTTTCAGGGAGCAATGAACTGGACCACAAAAAGTGACAGAATGACCCACATTTTTCCAGGAATTGAAGCAGCGTCGCACAACAATGTAGCCAAAGAGATCATCGGCCAGTTGTTTCTTCTCTGCTGTCAGTTCGTCTGTATGCT
>JADBJO010016896.1:12500-25000 GCA_016801955.1 Conus betulinus | reverse complement strand
TGCTGGATAAAACTGATGCAATTTGTATCACTTCTTCGCTGTAGATTATATCATTTAAAGATCCCATTTTTGCTACATCTATCCCAGATATGTTGTATAACAGGGATAGCGATGGGCAATCAAAAAGAATATGTTCAATTGATATTGGATGACCACAGGCACATTCTACATTTTTTGAAAATTTAGTCTTCCATGAATTTAATCAAATTTTGTAAATGAGACTAGACAAGGATCTTGAACACGGTAATATATTTTTGACTTTGAAGGAAGCTTTTCTGTCATTATACTACTCTCTAACAGTGAATTTTTTCATGTTTTTTTCTAATTTTAGTGTACTATCAGGATATTTTCTAACAGCTCCTTCTTTCACTGATCTATCAGCAGCCATTTCATTCCCCCAAATACCACAGTGAGATGGAATCCAACAGAATTCTACATTAATAAATTTACATATAATTGAATGTATTAAATATTTTACATCAAACATCAAAAATCTTTTCGAACTTTTGCATTCCAGTTTTGCAGTTTGTAAAGAACAGATTTTGAGTCAGCACAAAGTAAAATGCTATAAATCGCAGTATCAATATCAGCTATGAAGGATAAGGCCATAAGAATCGCATATAGTTCTGCAGTAAATACAGAAAAACTTTTTCCAAGACAAAATGACTTCTTATCTTCAAAGCAGGAATAGCAAATCCAGCCCCTGTGTATGATTCCAAAACTGAACCATCTGTAAAAATCTTTAAATGATTCGGACACTTATTTTCTAGATGTTCTTTTGCTTCAACGGATATAAGATTGATGTTATCCTCTTATTTTAGAGTTGTACAATCTGTATCGAACCTAGCAGAAATATGCTCCCATTGAGGAATAATGGGTATTATGGGACTACTTGAAATTGATGTAATATCAATATCATAACTCTAAAATATATATCTGTATAGTTTCTAATAGGTTGAAGATATGAAATGTTTTGCGCTCTTTTCGGGAAATCCTGTTTTGAGTCAAGAAAAATGTCATTTGTCACTGAATTAGAAACTGAAAGACATCTAGTCACATACTTTGTGGTGGCCAACTTCCGTTGGTCCTCAAGAGTTAACAGATTCGCTGCTCTGTATGTTTGAGCGTATTTGTGTGTACTGGCACACCAAGTGCTAACTTAACAGCCTTACTATCTATGCTTTGTAATTTTTTAGCAGCGTCTGTGGAGCTGAGAAATAAACCTCTTGACCATAAGTTAATTTCGATCGAACTAAACTGGTAGCAAGGTGTAAAAGTGTTTGAGTATCTTGTCCCCCATGACTGAGCATTAATTATTTTGAGAAAATTTAATCTTTGTCTAGCTTTACATATTATGTGTTCAATATGATATCGCCACTTTAACTTAGGGGTTAAATAGACTCCTAAAAATTTTACAGCTTTTGAACATTTGAGAGTGTTGCCTTTTATAACAAGCTGAGGAGAGATGCTTTGGAGTATCACCATGAATAAAAAGCATTAATTGTGTCTTTTCTCCCAAAAGTTCAAAACCATTTTCTTTCATGTATAAATCTAACTTATCTAGCTCAACTTGGTATAGTTTTTGAACATGTGTTTTAACTCTCTTATTTGTGTTTGTTTTCTGACATTTGTATTCATCCATATAGCAATGTCATCAGCATATAGAACAAGATACATATTATTAGATGGAACATTTTGGGAGATCATGAATAAGAATAGTAAAAAGAATTGGAGCAATGACAGATCCTTGAGGAATTCCAATATCAATATCCTTGAATGAGAATAACATGTGCCAATTCTTGTACAAATAGATCTCCCAGACAAGAAACATTTTACAAATTGATACATTGCTCCACTAATTCCAATATGTTTTAGCTTTTAAAGCAGACGAGCATGCCACACACTATCACAAGCTTTTCTAGTATGAAAAAAGTAGCAAGTGTACTTTTTCTTCTGGAAAACTGTTTTTTTTAACTTGATTCGTAATTTTGACCAAATGATCAGTTGTACATCTTCCTTTCCTGAAACCTGCTTGGTTGTTTGGAATAATATTGTTCTTTTCGCACAAATGTAAAATACGACGTTCAACAATGATTTCCAATATCTTACCAACTTGCGATGTTAAAGCTATTGGACGATAACTGTCAATTTTGGATCTATGTTTACCTTGCGTTGGAACTGTATTACAACCGTCCTCTTCCAGATAGTAGGGAGAGTTCCATTTAACCAACATTTTTGGTAAAATGAGTGGAGTAATTGCTTCCAAAATAAAGGCAAATGGCAGAGCAATTGATATGAAATACCGTCGATGCCAACAGCGGTGGTATTGCAGTTAAAACACGCCAATGAATCATTAAATTCCTCTAAAGTTATAAAAGAATTTAAGTAATGAAGTAAGAATGGTGAATAATGCAATGTTGTTGTTTTTTTCTCAACAGTTACAAAAAAAAAAAAAAAAACCTCTTACAATATTCCTAACTGGAAAGTAATGTCAGCTCGGACCAGCAACATCAACGACAATAACTGCATTTCACTGCATCAGCCTGCTTTCCTGACAATCAACTCATTCCTGAGGTTGATGAGAATGAGGCAGGGAGTGGGAGAGAAGCAGAATGCGTGAGGAGGAAAGGAGGGGAGATGGAGGGTGGTGGGTTTAATGCTCCGAGTCCTCTCAACAGTTCCTTCCCTGTCGCTCTTTAAGCTCTTCCACACACTGCCACACCAAGCCTTGTTCTGTCACAGCTCCAACACCAGCAGTCAACAAGGAGGCAACCCCCTAGAGCAGACACAGCACTGATGCCAAGTCAGTTTGGCGGTGTTTCAGCTGTGCCTGACCTGATCCAAAGTACGACAGGTCACCACCTACCAAGCTCGGCTCCAGAAGTGATGCCTATAGCTGCTTAGTTGCACAGCCACCACCGGAATCCCTATCTGCAGATAGACAGCTGTATCACTGTTTCATCAGAACAGCCAGCCCAAATGGGCTGAAGGTGTTGAGAAGGAAGACTAGTATTGCAGCATCTTTGGTTAGTGATATACCTTGCTCTCTCTGTGCCAGTCTAAACACGTTCTTTCTGCTTAGGCAGTGGGTACAAACAAGGACATAACTACACTCTGTGATGTAAATCCACCCACCAATTTGTTCAGCCTACAACCTCCACAGCCTACACACTCTGTGATGTAAATCCATCCACCAATTTGTTCAGCCTACAACCTTCACAACCTACACTCTGTGATGTAAATCCATCCACCAATTTGTTCAGCCTACAACCTCCACAGCCTACACTCTGTGATGTAAATCCATGCACCAATTTGTGTCAAAACAAGCTCTTATAGTGAACAAACAAACAAGCAAGCAAAAGCCACAGAACCAGCCAACAACAATATTCACAACACTCACGTTCACACATCAAAGGGACTGAACCAGCCAACAACAATATTCACAACACTCACGTTCACACATCAAAGGGACCGAACCAGCCAACAACAATATCACAACACTCACGTTCACACATCAAAAGGGACCGAACCAGCCAACAACAATATTCACAACACTCACGTTCACACGTCAAAGGGACCAGTCCTACCTTTACATCAGAATGTTCCGACGACACTTCAGAGCCCTCTTCGAAGTCTGCATCTCTGGACCCCCCTTGCATGAACCTGGCCAGCTCATCTTTGCTCATTTGGGCGTGTTTCCGTGTGATCTGCCACCCCTGGCTTGGCATCCTCTGACCTTGACCCCTCCGCTGAGCAGCACTGGCACTGCTGAGTGACGACTCAGGGCGGGAAGAGGGAAGGGAGGAGATGTCGCTCTCCTCTTCCCAAGCGATGCGTCTCACTGGCTGGCGGAACATTTCATCCTGGAGGAGGGAAGAGTTGGAGGCTGAATGTTCATGAGACGATATCTTGGGTTTTCGTCTGTTAGATGCTGTGGAACATCTCCCAAAACATTCTCCACAGTAATGATTACCTCCCTTTACAAGCTGTTTCTACACACACACACACACACACACACACACACACACACACACACACACACACACACACACACACACACACACACAAAAACATACACACACAAATCAAGAAGCTACTTGCTGAAATGCACACATGCATCATTCCTAGAGTGAATAGGTAATGTGCACATACATACACATAACAACACACTCTCTAACAACTACTGAGTCACAAATGCACACACACACACCACCACCAACATCACCAACATCGCAAACAACGACAACACCACACACACACACATACACACACACACACACACACACCAACGTACCACTTCACTTCTCCTGGAGCTGTCCGGACGAAACCATCCCTGCACCACTTCCATTCCTCTCCTTCCCACCTCTGTCCCTTCCTCCCTCCTTCACCTCCACACACACACACACACACACACACACACACACACACACACACACACACACACACACACACAACGTACCACTTCATTTCTCCTGGAGCTGTCTGGACGAACCATCCCTGCACCACTTCCATTCCTCTCCTTCCCACCTCTGTCCCTCCCTCCCTCCTTCTCCTCCTGTCTCCCGCCGGGAAGCGAACCCTCAGCCACAGCCGTAAGTAGGTTCATCATTTTGCTCCGCGTTGTTTCTTGGGCCCGCTCCAGCTCCCTCTTGTCCTGCTCCAGCGTGACAAAGTCTCGCCACGCGAAAAAAAATGTCTACGGAGCTGCTGAAGATAGTGATGTTTCTGTGCCTTGACCACTTTTCTGCAAGACAGCAACGACAACAACAAAAAAAAAGAGTTAGTTGCAAAGTGAGGCAACTGCAGGTGGAAATCTAAACAAATTTCATTTATCATTGCTAAAGCTCCGCCCATCTTGCGCTGAACTGGATGAAGATAAGTGATCGCTCGTTCATTTTCGTTGTCCTGAGTGTTGTGTATCTAGCCCGAAGAAGACCTAAGAGGTTGAAACACGTCGTGTTTTGTGTTGTGATTCGTTTGTCAACATTTTTGGGGGGCGGAGCTTTAGCAATAATTTTTTCAAATAACCTGAGAGAGTTAGTTTCAAAGTGAGAAGACTGCAGGTGGAATTTGACACAAACTTTTAAAGAAAAATTACTATACTGCAGAATTAAAAAGACAGACAAATTACTAGACAAACATATTTTGACCTCTTTGGTCTTCCTAAGGCCAGTCAAATGAAATTCAAGACAATGGAAATTGAAAAAGAAAAATAGTAGAAAAGGAAATTAAAAAAAAAGAAGATTCAGGAAAGTGTAGACCTCTGACGTTGCCAGTTTCTGGTCTGCCCTTTGGGTCAGTGCATGAGTGGAAAAAAAAAAACTACTATGGAAAATAATACTTGGCATGATTGTCTGATAACCACTTCCCATGCACTTTGTTTTGAACAGGACATAGATGAGCAATAAATGTTAAAATTTGTGTCACTAGGAGGTGTGGAAATATATAACCAATCAAACAGTTATTAATTCCTGTCAGTAACTTCACACATCTGAGAGAGAGAGAGAGAGAGAGAGAGAGAGAGAGAGAGAGAGAGAGTGCATGACTTGTATACATAAGCGCTTGCACGTTTGTGCATCTATCAGTTTTACATTACAGGCTTAAACGCTTTCGTCCATTACCTTTTGATGCTGATCATTTCATCTTAGTTTGTACCATCCATTAGGATGATTAACTCCCCCTTTAGGCCATGCCCCCTTCAACTAATGGAACTGTTACTGCGCTGGTCTCCTCATACCTAATCATGAGGGTGAGCGCATCTAAAATCTCCATCGTAATTACTAGTATCATAATCACTGCTGTCCTGATTATTACCTGTTTTCATCCACCACATTAAACTCATGCTGCTTGGTTTCTATGGTGATGCGCTGGGAGCGGGCATATGATCGCCAGGCATTCCACACTCGCAGCGTAAGGCGCCAGTCGGCCAGCGCTCTGGCTTTGCCGAAACACAAACGACGATACAGGACAACATCGTACCATGCTGTAAAATGCCTGTGAAGGATCTGCAAACACAGCAGTAAATTAAACATAAAGGGAGGTAAATTCTGGGTCAAAATCGTGTGTGATCTTCTGGGTCAAAATCGTGTGTGATCTAGACAACTTGAAGAAAAAAAAAAAAAAAAAAAAAAACGGAAAACAAGGGGGGGGGGGGGGGGGGGGGGGGGGGGGGGGGGGGGGGGGGGGGGGGGGGTGGTGGGGAAAAACCTCTTTAAAGATTTAGAGGTGCATTCTTTTATCTGAGAGTTTATCTTTTCTTTGTGAACACATGCTGAGTGGGGACAAGTTCCTTGCGTTGTTTAATTTCTGTGTATTGTGTGTTATGTAAACATATGCTTTATCAAGAACATTTTATCTTTGAATGAAGAGGGTAAAAAAGTATTGTGAAACAAAAAGCCCTTTCCTTTAAATTCAATAGTCTAAATTGATTTTCAAATGTGTGTCTTTACAAACTTTCAAACATTCCACCTAGAAATAAAAAGTTAAACAAAAAAAAATTAAAACAAATTCATTATCCACAAGGAGGTTTTCAGTTAGGTGGTACACAACTTAGGCGTTTAGTTGATTATAGGCAGTGCCTTCTATTCTCTTCTATCTCCTATTAGTTCTAGGCCTTGTAACACTTGCAAACAATCAACAATTCCACCCAAATCATGCATCACTCTACAGAGTTAAGATCACCCCAAACGAAGGGGTTTCTCCTCAGATATTCCTCAGCCACTGAGATTCATAGTGCTGGTACAAAAAAATAAATAACCAACTAAACAAAATAGTTAATAAAACCTGGGCAATCAAAACTTACAATTATCATTATTATCATATTCCTCCACCATGAGGTGAAGTTCTAAGTACCACACAATTTTGATTACTCAATTCTATGTTGCATGAAATTACCCATTACTGTTGCCAACAAAGCTACGTAAATTCATGACATCATTCAAAGAATCACCAGTGCTGATGTGAAATACTGGAAATATTAGCTGAGACCATGGAGTGAATACAACAAAGAGTTTAAGGGAAAGTAAAGTCTTGCTTACTGGAAATAATGTAAAAGAAATCAAGGGGAAAGAGAGAGAGGGGGAGGAAGGGCAAAGGTGGATGGGGAGTGGCCATACATCTGTTCAAATTTCAGGCTTCCCAAAACACACAGTGGTACCGTAAATCTTTTGTCATAAACTTTCCAGACAAACAATTTCTCCTCCACCAAGCTCAGCATGCTTGTTCAAGCCAAGTGCTTCCCATTTTCTCACCATCACAGTCTCCTCCACACAGATCGCTGGAAATCCACTCCTACGCATTTCACTGTTCATCTAGGTCACCAGAATAGCTACATCTATCTTCAGAATTGATATCAGCGCCTGATCTTCATGTTTGAAGCAGCTCAGCTGCTACATTTAAGTGACATGGACTTTCATTTTTGATCGCTGAAGCTTATGTTGCCATTTTCTCATGCATGAATCAAAATGGCTTTGACTTCAATCACATCAGGCTGAAACCTCCAGAGAATGAAAGTTTACAGTATGCTAATCAAACTAGCGCAACTAAAACCAGAAGTATGGAATACTATCTGACTTTTCTTGTTTGAATATGACATACCTACAAGGTACATGTGGACAATGGTTGTACAGTTATACAGAAATTCAGCATGTAGAAGCAGCACATGTCAGTCACACACTCACTCACACACACACACACACACACACACACACACACACACACACACACACACACAATGCTTAACCATGTCATCATCACTCACACGCAGGTTGGCAGCCGCCTGCTTGGCCTTTTCCAGCTCTCTGTGAGCCAGCTCCGCTTTCTTTCTTTGGCTGGCCTCGTGTTGTTTTCGCAGCATGTCCTCTGTCTCCAGGGCCACCTGACGCTCCACCTCCTCTTGAGCCTGTCGGGCCTTCTCCTCCACCTCCTGCTGCTTTCTGAGTCATCAGACCACATGGAGGATTGTCAGACCATAGTCTGGGGTGCTGCAGCAAGCACACAGTTCCCTGCCCCAACCTTTTTTATTTCTCTTATCTTCTTCATTTTCTTCTCTTCAACTATACACATGAGAAGGCAGAGACACTTTAACACACGCACACACACACACATACACACACACACACACTCACACACACACACACACACACACATGATGCAAAAGGTACAGAAATGTGCACATATTTTCTATGCATTTCGCTGTAGTGCTATTAATGCAAGTATTCTCTCTCAAACCATATAAATGTACATGGGTACACATCAATTCCTTTCATTTTTTTCTGTCTGTCTCTCCATTCTCTATCTTCCTCACACAAGTTGTCTCTTTTCCTGCCATACTCACAACCTCTCTCTCTCTCTCTCTCTCTCTCTCTCTCTCTCCCTCTCAAGGTCTCTGACCGACTTGAAGATTTCTGAAGGTGTTGGCAAAGAGATTTTCAATGTCTCAAAAAAAAAAAAAAAAAAAAAAAAAAAAAAATCAACCTTAATCTCTCCTCGGCCTCCTGTTTGCGGGAGAGCTGCATCTCTTTGCGTATCTGAGCCATCTGCTTCTTGATCTCCTGCTCCTCTCTCTTCATCTTCATCTCTTTGTCCTTCTGCTCCTGCAAGGTCGAAGGAGGGCACACAGGTACACATCATGATCATCGCATGCATGCGCTGTGTGCACAAGGCACAAACGTAGTCACTGATGCTTCCATACTCATTTAATTCAGTACACACACTGTGGATGAAGGCATGTTTATTTCTTGCGTTTTTTTCCCACCCGAGTAGTTTTTTGTTGCTCTGCCAGTGGAGCAGAGAACAAGGATACAAGCGTGGTTTCAAAGCCATGAAAATCGGCTGAGGTGGTCAGAACACATATGTAAGGGCTGCAAGACGACTCAGATAATAGCCAAGACTAAGAAGAGCTGACTGACGACGGTAATTCCACATCTTTGATGGTCCGAAGGAGTGTGCATGCAGAATGCGTTCGTGCATGGGACCTCAGCTTAAAAACTAACTGCAAAGAGAAAATCCCTTCCAACCTGACTGTCGTAAATGGATACTGAACCCTGGACCTTGGACTGAGAGTCTGTTGCCCTAACCACTATGCTAACCAAAGAAGAAATGTGGCTACCTTAAAGGTGGGATTGAAAATGGCATCATACCCCCCCAAATCTCACCAGTGGTGAACCTAGGAGCACAGAGAGAGAGAGAGAGAGAGAGAGAGAGAGAGAGAGAGAGAGAGAGAAAAACCCATACCTTCATAACCATCTGCCGTGCTGTCAGTCTCGCCTGTTCTTGGTCTCTGCTTCCTTCCGCTGACGTTTCAGCTCCTCTTCACGCTTCTCACGATTCTCCTTCACCCGCTGGTGCCGCATCTCCATCTTCGTGCGAGGGTCATAGGACGTGCTGGACTTGTGGAAGCCGAGGTCTCTGCGAAACGTCTTCTTGACCAGTTCCTTGTTGAGCATGTTCTTCATGACAGCGGAGACGGCCTCCTCCTCTTCGAGGTCATACAGGTTAGCATAGGGGTCTGAAAATTAGAATAAGAAGCAATCAGATTGAAAGTGTAATGTTGCGTAGATACTTTGACAATTTTTATTATCATTGCCCAGCTGACCACAGGTCGTTTCAAGGTTTTAAAAAACAAAAGAAAAAAGGTCCCATGCTGATATGGAAAAAAAAAGGTTTCATTCACTCACACACACACACACACACACACACACAACACACACACACACATACACAAAAAAAACAACAAACAAAGACACTATGCATATACAATTAATGACATTAATTTAATTCATTAAATTCCTTGAGATCAACAAGACCAGGATGTATTGAGACCACCAGCCATCCAATTTCTTTATCACTCTCAGATTACAAAAAAAAAAGTAAGAAAATTACCAACAAACACTACATGTAGCATAAAAAAACCCCACATGTATCAAAAAATGCCCTATTGGCAAAGAGACACTACAGAATGGGCAGCAAGGTCCATTTTACACAGTGTGCACAGGGTTCATGACCAGTTCGCTGCCAGATTACCACAAATTTTCATACGGGAAAAAAGTGTAAGAGCATTTTCTGACAAGGACACAACAGTCCACAAAACACAGTAGCAGATGATAGAAAAAAAAAAAGAGAAAAAAAATGCAGGAAAAAAAAAAAAGACAAAATACAAACAGGTGGAGTCAAAAGAGAAGAACAGGAAAGAGAAAGACACAGAGAACTTCCAGGGGGCAGGGTACCAACCACCTGCACTGGAAGTGCCCCAAACAACTCCACTGGCAACAACTCCCAGCATGGCGATGGTAGTTCCCCACAGCTGCATACTGTGTATGGTCACAAAGCAGGAAATTCCTAACATGCCGCATCCCAGTATTCTCACTTGCAAGCATGGTGACCTTGTTTAAAGTCTATTTGATCGAAGAGATCATCTCAAATGCGAAAAAAAAAAATCCCCTTTCCCTTACCTAGGGCCTTATACTTAGTATTTAAATGCAATTTCTGTCTTTTGAAGACAGGGAAAAGGGAGAATTTTCTATACTGTCATCAGTTCTAAGTTCCACCTGCGTCCACAGCAAACAGTGGCCTCACTGGCACCCCACCTGATGCTGATCTTTCTCCATGGGTCTGTTTACGCTATGAGCCACAGCGAGTCAGGTCAGGAGGGAAGTGTTGCATGATAATGGAAATGGTGGCAAAAGTAGACGAAACATTCACAGAAGAAACAGAATGATGAGGTTTTCTGTACGCTTGTAGCGTGGACTGGAATGTTGTTGTGCATGGTGCAGCTGGCCTTTTGTTGTTGTTGTTGTTGTTGTTGTTGTTGTTGTTGTTGTTGTTGTTGTTGTTGTTGTTGTTGTATGGCAGATCACTTTACTCTCAACCTGTACTCAGTCCAAGGTCTGCCTGTCTGTTCCTGTTCACATCAAGTGGACGGAAGAATGCCTGAGGTGAAGGGGGCACTAGCTGGGTGTGGGAGAGAGAGAGAGAGAGAGAGAGAGAGAGAGAGAGAGAGAGAGAGAGAGAGAGAGAGAGACAGACAGACAGACAGACAGACAGAGTGAGAGAGACAGAGACAGAGAGACTAAGACAAAGACAGAAACAGACAGAGACAGCCAGCCACATTCATCATAGAGGGACTGGCAGCATCTACTCATGGTACCTGTCTTACAGAAAAACAATATCCCATCTAAGAAGAAGAGGTGGGGAGGGGGAAGGGGATGGCGGTGGTGTGGTGAAGAGAGGGGTGGGGATAGGAGACCCTTCAGATCAAGCCAATCCTGTCATAGTTCAGATTGTGATAAAAACCAAAATCTGAATTAAACTGAAATGAACTGAAAAAGGTAAAATTGAAATGAAAAAGGTAAAAAGACTGTGTTTAATCATGAAATAAACTGAATTCAATTCAATTCAAAACCAAAAGCTGGACTTTTTTTTTCTTTTTTTCATTTCATGCTTTTTATGACAGTCTCTTACCAGATTTGATACACTATTGCTCTTTGTGTATTACCATCTTCCTGCTGATACTTTGGCAGTCTGCCACTGGTATTATCGATGCCCAGTTCTTCCAGGTTGCCATTCAGGAGGTTGTTCCATTCTCTTCTGGCCTTGGACCCCAGGTCCTCCTTCCTCCAGGGGTCAACTTCTGCGAGGTCAGCATCATCTTCCAGGTTGTCGTCGTGGAGACTCGCTTTCTGAGTGAGCCATTCATTCAGCAAGTCTTGGGCTGGCAAAAAAAAATTCAAGAATAGTACGATGGCAACAATTTCTTTTTTTTCTGTCAAAAAAGTACATAAATAACAAATACAAAGTAACCACACACACATACACATACACATACACATGCATGTACCCACACACAAACATGAATACAGAGTAACCAAGCACACACAGACACAGACACAGACACACACACACACACACACACACACACACACACACACACCCCACTAAAATAAACTCAGAGTCACACACACACACACACAGACACAGACACACACACACACGCACACACACTATCAAAAACATGCATGACACACACTCATGCACCCACAATTTTACACTCAAACAGAACTCAAGCTACACTCCCCTTCCAGTTTATTTGTCTTTTCAAAATAATTTTCCATGTGGATTAAGAAGTATAACTGAACTGAAATGAACTGAATTTTTTTTTTTTTTTGGGGGTGGGGGGGGGGGGGGGTGGGGGTGGGGTGGGGTGGGGTGGGGGTGGAGGGTGGGGGTGGGGGTGCTTGCCAAGCATTATAGCTTTTATTTTGGAGGGGGAGACATGGCATAAGAAGAACCCACGGATGATACCTTCATTGTATGCTTCATCTTGTATCCTGGCCTGATCGCTGGCCCCTTTGACTGTGGCCTGTCCTCGCTGTCGGCCAATGGTGTATGGAGACACGGAGGAGAGTTCAGGGCCCAAGACAGCTTCTGTGGCTTTGCTTGAGGCCTCCTCCACTTTCTTCATTACAAAATGAAATTAATGACATTTATAAACAAGCAAACAA
>JADBJO010016896.1:0-7500 GCA_016801955.1 Conus betulinus | reverse complement strand
CTTATCAGGATGGAATTTAGTTGCCATTGTCAGACCATTGCACCAGCTCGTCCATGTCATTCTGCATGGTTTCATGGTTGTCGGAACATCTACTCTGGTAAACGACTTTGTGTCGTCAGCGAACATCCTTACTTGGCTCTTCACGTTGGCAGGCAAATCGTTTATGTAGATCACAAAGAGGATGGGCCCCAGTGCACTTCCTTGAGGAATGCCGCTGGTTACGTTGCCTGCCTGGGACATCACTCCGTTGATCACTGCTTGTTGCGTTCGGTTTGCAAGGAAATCGCCAATCCATGGAAGAAGTTTACCCCTAATGCCACAAGCAGAGACCTTTTCCATGGGTCGATTCCGTCAAGGTTGTCATTCACTCCTGCTGCCAAGATGGAAAACACACAAAACATCAATACTTCAAAACAAATTTTAAATGTTTGTCATAGCGTACCGCACAAAACAAACAAACAAACAAACAAACAAACATAGACAAACGAATTACAAGACGATACAAAAGTTTACACCCCCATTGAGTCAGTGGATAATTCCACTGATTTACAGAAGAATATTGATGAACTTGTTGCATGGAATGCCTGGCAGATTTAATTTAACAATTCGAAGTGTACAGTTCTTCATGCAGGTAAAAGTATTCCTGGGTATAATTATTATATGGAAGGTATGTTGCTTCTTCTTCGTCTTCTTCCTTAAAAGCTGGTGCACTCAAAAATGAGTAGGTCACCGGCGCGCATGTTAAAAAAAAAAAAAAAGAGAATGCAACTCAGTCTGTTGGCCCCTGGAGCAAAATTTGGCAGTTTTGTCAATTCGCTTGAAGAGACTAATGCTGAAAAAGATCTAGGGGTGATAACAGACCCTGGTTTATCATTGGATAAACACCTTAATGAAACCATTGAAAGAGAAAACAGACTTGCAGGCATGGTAGTAGGCTATATTCAGTGCAAAGATAGTGAAATAATGGTTCCCTTATTTAAAACATTAGTCAGACCTGTAGTTGATATGACAATGCAGTATGGACAACTAATTTGAAAAAAAAAAAAAAAAAAAAAAAAAAAAAAAAGAAACCCCCACAGTAATCCCATCGAATATGCTCAGAGAAGATTTACAAAAAGACTAGTGGCCTGCAGGAGTATTCACATGAAAAAGGCTTCACTTTTTAAGATGACAAGTTTGGAATACAGTGGGAATGCTGATATAGGCATTCTGGTTTATTAGGCCTACATTTCATTATCATATGTTTCATTTTTTCTAATGCCAACTCTCGAAAGAGGTGAAGCCGCATTTTCCAGGGATTTCTGGCAGCAACTAAAACCTTGTGTTTTGGGTAATGAGGACCTATGGTTTTGCGTTCTCTGAGTGCGGTTTGGTTGCTAGGTGAGCGTAGTCCCTGGTGAGGGGGATCTGTTTATGCAGTGTGCATTGGTATTGGGGTGTCGTGCTGTAATCACCAGATCTGTTAGCTTGGTGTTCAGGGTGGTATTGACAACTGGTATATTATATTGTTTGTTGTTCGGTTGGCGTAGAATTTAGTGCGACAGTAGCGGACATTTCACAGTCGGGGAGAGTGTGACATGTCAATGACATTTGTGGTCAAAGGGAAGCAACCTCACATATTAGCTCCCAGAGTTGGCACCCAGACACAGGGGTGTTATCTCCCATTTAAAAATGACCCGGTTTGTTTTTCTACTTTCGGGTTGGGTCTAGTGAGGACTTTTCGTTCTAGCCTTTAGTAGTTTATTATTGGTTTATTAGAGATATAGATAGTAATAACAAATAATAGAGTAGTGTAAGGCTGTGAGTAAAGAGTAAGTGCAAAATATTTCAAACCTAAAAGGAAGCTACCGTTCTGGATGAGAGTTGCTGGCGACTGGCGCCTTCAAGAGAATTACATAACCGATGCCAGAGCGGCCCCGGCAGCATGGCGCCAGGCAGAAGGCTCCTGATCCCCCCTCAGATCAAGACGCACCATCAGATTCCCTATTAAAAAAAAAAAAATTTAATTAAAAAAAAAAAACACACTGAGCTATCTGGCGGCAGCAGTCTGTCTGCTGCCGCCAGATAGCTCAGTGTTTTTTTTTTTTTTAAATTAATTTTTTTTTAATTTTTTTATAGGGAATCTTCTGAGGGGAAAATTTGAAATTAATTGGGCAAACATCATGTTCAACTCGCCCATTTAGTTAGGGACTTAGGGTTTCTTATCATTGTATGCCCTCATCACCTGTAGCCCAACAACAACATTTGGGCAATAAAAGAACTGGAATCTGAAATTCTCTCATGTTGTCATTTGAACAAGAGATGTATAAACGGGTGTAGTCACAAGCATTGAGACAGACAGAAAGTGACTCCCCACTCCCCACTCTTTAAGAGCAGTACTAAAGGCTGGAAATGCCTAAGATGCCTCTGATATGATATGATATAATATGATAAGACAAAACATGATGCACGTCTAAGGTCTTCTTCAGGCAAGATACAAAATACTCAGGACAAAAGAAAATGAATGAGCAATCACTCATCTTCATCCACTTCGTCGCAAAATAGGTGCTGAATGATTTTACTCCCACTTAAGGCTCTCTGGCAGCTTGGCATAAAATTCACCACTTCAGTACCTCAGCAGCTTTCAATTTCTCCAAGAAGAAGCATGGTGGATTCATACCTTTGACCCTGAAAGACGGTAAGTTCACACAGACCAAATTTTGCACCCAGATTGAAGAGATGTCTGTTCCTCCTTTGCATTGTTTTGAATGTTATTTGTCTTGCCTGTAGCTGACCAATAGGTCGAAACGTGCTGTTTGTTTTGCAGTTAGTTTGTCTGTTTGTTTGTTAGTCGAGTTATTCTGTTTTCTCCAAAACGAAAAAAAGTTTTGCTTGGAGAAAAAAAAAAAAAAACGTCAACTTCCTATGGCTTTTAGATTTTGCAACTGAGAGCAGATCACCGACAGTAGAGTTGGTTGAGGATGGTTGTACAGTATCAATAGTTGTGGGGACTTGTGATGAAACTGCCATACACAGCCATTTGGTCTTCGTAAGCTCCAACCTTGTTGCAAATGGTTTATAACCTCAGTAGTAATGAGGGCATGACATCCGATGATAGAATTTTGCTTAGGGACATGGTGTGCCAGAAAGTTTGTTCGGTAGGAAAGACAGACAATGTTTCACAAGACTATAATAGTTGGCACCATCCCCCCCTCCACACACACACACCCTCTGCTCCCTACCCCCCAAACACACACATGTATACCTCTCCCTCCCGTTCCCCTTATTTGCATGATTTGAAGGACTTGGGTTTGCACGCCAGATTCCCTTAAGCTGCGAGCAATGCTGATATACCATTTCTTAGCGTTCTTGTGCTGAGATGTATGCAGTTTCCTCGTACTGCATCGATTTTGTACACAGTGAGGTCTCATGCCACTCTTGGAGATCAGAGATGTCTGTGTGTTCTGTTTGATTGTTTTTTTCTTTGTTTTCCCAATCTTGAAAGGTCACTTTTCCATGCACACACACACACACACACACACACACGTACACAAACACACATTTAAAAGCAATTAAGTCAGTGTGTTCAGTGACAATGTTTAAGGTTTGTTGAATGTTCAAATATTTTCAAGTTGAAAAAAAGTAGTTAATCTAAATCAGTGCATTATTTGCTTTTGATTAGGAATGCAATATTTTACGCAAGTTTTTGCATATTTGTGTGATTGTTGTGAATCTTGCTTGTGTGGCTGTGTTTTGTGTGAATTCTGGTTTTGGAAGTTCTGTCTGCATGTGGTTGGTTCTCATCCACGCACACTAACACACAATATACATTCAAAGTCCTTTTTTTTTTTTATTATTATTTTTTTTATAGTAATATTTTAATATTTTAAATCATAATTGTTTATTACAAAAAGCTTGACATTTTCTACATCAATACGCTTCCCTACAGATCAAATAAACACACATGCATTTTCACAAAAATTGTGATGTTATTTTTTGGCACCCTCCTGAAAATTGTGATGTTCTTTTCATGATCACAAATGATCAGGAGTAATTCTGTATTAAAATTACAAGTAACATTTGGGCCCCTTTCCTTCCAAAACATCAAAATCAAATGAAATTTGAGTTAAACGCTCAAAATCTGCCTACGAAAAAAATGAAAGAAAGAGCTGACTATCAAAATTAATCAATCAGGGGCAAAAAAAAATACAATCACAAGAGACAGCAAACAGCAAATACTACATGTACTAGTAGAACTTCAGTTTCACGTCATTTCACATATGTGAGATTAGACGATAAATACTACGTGTGTGTGTGTGTGTGTGTGTGTGTGTGTGTGTGTGTGTGTGTAAGGACATGTACAACATTATCACATGGTTAAAAGAAATTCGCTTTCAGCTTCGGTTTTATTATAGCCTAGCCATTCCAACAACCACTTTCATGCCTTTTACCTTAAACAATAACAACAACAACAAAAGCATTCTGAAAAACCAGACAAAGAGATGGAAGATCTACCTACAATGTGCGCATCAATAAACAGCATAGTGGCTAAACTGTGACAATCTTCATGGCCAACAACACCAGACCATGCAAAGGACACCAGCCTTCCACTAGATTTAACATCCACAGTTTAAACACCAATGAGAAAGTACATATACAAACAAACAAAGGAAAAACATTTCAACGTAACAAAACATACGTTAACCAAATTCCGTTATCAGCATACAGCACTGCAGAATGGACAAGTTCCGAGCCTGGTTGAATCCCGATCACCTGGTTCAAGTTTTAATCATAATAGTTGAGCCGACCGCACGGAGCCTTGTCAAGGCTGTAAAACTTGCGCTCCAGAAAAGTCGCATCACAAAGCGAGTCAGATCATCAAAAACAAAAAGAGAAACAAGATCATAGTGTGTTTTAAATTGTAACAGGAGAAAACTCATGTGAATACTTTTTCAACACAAAGAGAGATGAATGAGACACGTATAAAGAAAAACAGGTCACTAGAGAGAGAGAGAGAGAGAGAGAGAGAGAGAGAGAGAGAGAGAGGAGAGGAAGGAGAGAGGAGAGTAAAGAGGAGAAACAGAGAGAGAGGGGAGAGGAGAGAAAGAGAGAGAGAGAGGAAAGAAAAGAGGGGAGAGAAAAGAGGAATAATTAGCACAGGATTTCCAAAAGTGAAAGAGAATGATATGCCCCTTGTCTTCCAACACAGGTGTATCAGACCCAAAGTATCCCCATTCTCTTCCATCCTCGCCCCTTTCCATTTCTTTAGCCCTATCTGCTTTTCCTGCCTGCTCCTCCAACACTGTATAATGCATCTTACAAATCACCTCTTCAATTTCATCACGCTTTCGCAATCCACAAGAAATTATCAACAAAAGCATACAACTGAGAACACAAATGACCAAAAACAAATCAGCAGCAAAAGCAAGTTACATTCTCATGTTCCATTTTTTGAAAAAGCAATATTTTTCTTTTTTGATTAACATATAATAAAAAAAAAAAAAAATCAGCAGATAAAATAACACTGGATATCACTCTTGAAGTTGAAAGTATGAAATGATTTCAGCGCAAGAATCAACCCAAATCGACCTCTCACCTTAGAAAGGCAGACATCGCCATCAGGTGATGCAGATGTACTTTACTATTGTACACTATACTATAATACAGCACATATCACACATGCACACACACATACACACACCAACACACACACACACATGCATGCACGCACGCACGCACGCACATATACACACACACACACACAAACACATACACACACACACAGAGAAAGAAGAAAGCATTTACAGTCACATATATCCATGTCTACTCAAAGAAATACTTCAACGTTAGAAGTCAAATTCTATTATTTAAAGCCCGTCCAATTTAATAGGCTACATCAAAAGGATGAGAGTATGTTTAAACATGAACTACTCATAATAACACAGGTGTCGCAGTTCACCATCACAGAATAGTTTTAGAAGCAGTGTCATATGTTCAAAGCAACCTACAACGACGTCTGCCATTCAGACAATTCAACAGATGACAGATATCTGCAAGAGAAAAAATACACTGTTGGCCGGCTTCAGCCAAAGACACAGCCAACTGACTTTTTTTCAGCTGCTTGTGATAAAAAAACGCTCCAAGTCTCACTCTCATTTGCTTCTTCTCTCTCTTTTAAGTCTTGTAGTATGCACAGATACATAAAAAAAAAGACGCCATATAATATGATATTCATAGGTATACTTGTGCCTACTTGTATTATACATGTATATTTCATCCCAATCTGTGACTGCTTGAAGGAGAAACAAACATCTGGAAAACAAATTCCTTGAGGTGATCGTTTCAATACCAAAAAAAAAAAAGAAAAGAAAATCCTTTTAACTGTTATCAAGATACCGGGTCCTCGCACATCTCTTCAGGCCGTGGTTCTCGCACACGGATGAGTGCCCAAGTGGCACTGGCCAACTTACACCAGTCCCTGTTCTCCTATCCTGTCCCAACTCTGACACTCTGCGACTGGGAACATGACCCCTGACCTGACGGAGAAGCTGTAGGGTCCGGTGATGTCACTGAGGCAGGTGGTGAACTTTGCCCCCAACACCTCACTACCCATTCAGCATGGCTAGGAATGCTGCAGCAGAGGATGACACAGGTGCTTTCTGCACAGAGGTGTGCAATATTACATTAGAGGATAATACAGGTGCTTTCTGCACAGAGGTGTGCAATACTACCTCAGCTAGTACCTTAGATTTGAAACTGATTGCCATTTTCCTTCCTTCTGGTTAACCAAATTTTGGGCAGCTAAAACAATGGCCATAACAGCACGGCACCTGATCGTTTTATCAACGTCTGCTGGCCAAACAGTCCCTGAACCGCCTCTTCAAATTTAGGCATGCCCATTTCTGGGTTTTCTACATGTACATCACATACGTTAACCTCTCAGCATGCGATAACCTGACTCTTTCTAGTATTTGAACAATTTCTTACTTCTTAAGCGCGTGCATTGCAATAGATTTCGCTGTTTAAGGCCCAAATCAACACCATTCTTGGGTTTCAGTTCGGCCCACGGGGAGAGCTTTTTCACAGTAGGCATGTATCACCGACATACCCGAATGACATGCAGTGAACTGCGGCAGCTACAAGTAAACACCAGACATTTTCAGTCTGTGACCGTGGTCAGATAAAAAGTAAAAAGTTGAATAAACGAATAAACATAGGATGTCAACGTGTACATACTAAATATCAAAACATGAAAATTATCTGTAGTTACACAACACACACTCATCTTCCAATACTCCTTTTGATAAAAACACGGCAGAAGTGAGTATGGGTGTTAAGTAAAAAGTACCATACACGTTTCTTAATTCAGATACTAACACACACACACACACACAAAGAAAAAAAGATAAGGACCCTCCCAAACGCACACACTTTCGTAATGTTGTATGGCGTTAGTAACGGCTCTTTCAATGTAAATTGTATAGATATCTTCTGAAATCTGCTTTTAATTTCTTCTTTTCT
>JADBJO010016895.1:28818-39210 GCA_016801955.1 Conus betulinus | reverse complement strand
AAGACGAGAAGCAGCAAAAGGATGTAAAGTAGAAAAGTGGCATAACCACGAGTACAAGAACAATGCAAATGGTTTTGAGCAGAATGTGTTGGAACAGCTGTGGGAATGGCTGGTAAAATCAGAGAGAGGTGGAACAGTGGATATTGACACGTGTTTAGTTCAGCAAGTCAATGGAGAGAAAAGCAGCAATATATTGCAAATAACCAGTGACCTCAAGCTCAAAGGGATTTGACAAAAGTTGCAGGCGTTAAGCATGGAAGATAACAATGTAAAAAGAAAGTGATAGAAATTGGGAATTATAAAGACTGAATGGATTTACTTTAAGTTGAGGTGGAAACACTGGGAGTGGTGATGATGCATAAAGAGATCAACGATGACAGCTCTGAATTCAAGATTCAAAATGGGTCCAAAAGGTGAAGGTTCGCAAATTTAAGCAAAACTTCGAGTTTCCAGAACAAAATGGAATGGCAGCAGAGAAAGGTGGGAGGGGAGGTTCTGCCATGGAGCTGGCAAATAAGTGGTGCGTCCAGCCACCTGAGTCCCACCTCCATATGGCATACAAAAGGTGTAACGGTGATAAACACACCCCCTCCTCCTCCCAATGAAAGAAACGGACTGCAATCTCTGTATAGTTTGGGAACACCATTTCGCGCATTTTAATGTCATGTTTTGACTTCTGGAGAAGATGAATTTGCTGAAAAATCATGTGTCTGTTTTCTGCTGTGTATCATATAAAGCAATAATTTCCACGCAGTATTGTGTGTTTAGTGGCATTTGGCTCCTAACACTGATAACAAAAAGATGTGAATATATCAAGAAGCAGGCAGAATATAAGGGGATAGAAATCTAAGGAAACCGTTTTGAGCCAAGGGGGTAAAAAAAAAAAAGTAGTGCTGCATCATGTAAGAATAGTAAGCTTTGTGATTTAGGGAAGGGTACTACTAGAAAAATAAGCATGAGACGTTGGGACAAAGGAAAACAGTTTTGTCAAAGGACAAGAAGCAAACCGAATGCAAGTAAAAGAAAAAATGGGAACAAATCGTTTGGTATACCGAACATTTGTGGGAAAGTGCCAATTTTGAGAGAAGATTAATTTAAAGACATGAAAGGGATAGTTGGAGGTCGATTGGAATGCTGAAAAAAAAAAAAAAAAAACTGCAGCGAAAAAAAAGAAGTGAAAGATGAGAAGCAGCAGCAAAGGATGTAAAGCAGAAAAGTGGCATAACCACGAGTACAAGAGGAACTGGAATGCAAATGGTTTGAGAGCAGAATGTGTTGGAACAGCTGTGGGAATGGCTGGTAAAAAATCAGAGAGAGGTGGAACAGTGGATATTGACACGTGTTTTTAGTTCAGCAAGTCAATGGAGAGAAAAGCAGCAATACATTGCAAATAACCAGTGACCTCAAGCTCAATGGGACTTGACAAAAGTTGCAGGCGTTTAGCATGGAAGACAACAATGTAAAAAGAAAGTGATAGAATTGGGAATTATAAAGACTGAATGGATTTACTTTAAGTTGAGGTGGAAAACACTGGGAGTGGTGATGATGCATAAGAGATCAACGATGACAGCTTTGAATTCAAGATTCAAAATGGGTCCAAAAGGTGAAGGTTCGCAAATTTAAGCAAAACTTCGAGTTTCCCAAGAACAAAATGGAACGACAGCAGAAAGGTGGGAGGGGAGGTACTGCCATGAGCTGGCAAATAAGTGGTGCGTCCAGCCACCTGAGTCCCACCTCCATATGGCATACAAAAGGTGTAACGGTGATAAACACACCCCTCCTCCTCCTCCCAAATGAAAGGAACGGACTGCAATCTGTATAGTTTGGGAACACCATTTCGCGCATTTTTTATGTCATGTTTTTGACTTCTGGAGAAGATGAATTTGCTGAAAAATCATGTGTCTGTTTTCTGCTGTGTATCATATAAAGCAATAATTCCACGCAGTATTGTGTGTTTAGTGGCATTTTGGCTCCTAACACTGATAACAAAAAGATGTGAATATATCAAGAAGCAGGCAGAATATAAGGGGATAGAAATCTAAGGAAACCATCTTGAGCTAGGGAGGGTTTAAAAAAAAATAGTAGTGCTGCATCATCAAATGAGAATGTAAACTTTGCGATTTCGGGAATGGGAAACTACTAGAAAAATAAACATGAGACACTGGGACAAAGGAAAACAGTTTTGTCAAAGGAGAAGTAGCAAAACCGATTGCAACTAAAAGAAAATGGGAACGAATGATTTGGTATACCAAACATCTGTGGGAATATGCCAATTTGGAGAGAAGATTAATTTAAAGACATGAAAGGGATAGTTGAAGGTCGATTGGAATGCTGAAAAAAAAAAAAAAAAAAACCTGCAGCGAAAAATTAGTGAAAAATGAGAAGCAGCAAAGGATGTAAAGTAGAAAAGTGGCATAACCACGAGTACAAGAGGAACTGGAAATGCAAATGGTTTTGAGCAGAATGTGTTGGAATAGCTGTGGGAATGGCTGGTAAAATTAGAGAGAGGTAGAACAGTGGATATTGACACATGATTAGTTCAACACGTCAATGGATAGAAAAGCAGCAATACATTGCAAATAACAAGTGACCTCAAGCTCAAAGGGACTTGAAAATTAAATGTTGCAGGCGTTAAAAATGGACGTTAACAATGTAAAAGGAAAGTTATAGAAATTGGGAATTGTAAGAGACTGAATGGATTTACTTTAAGTTGAGGTGGAAACACTGGGAGTGGTGATGATGCATAAGAGATCAACGATGACAGCTTTGAATTCAAGATTCAAAATGGGGTCCAAAAGGTGAAGGTTCACAAATTTAAGCAAAACTTCGAGTTTCCAGAAGAACAAAATGGAACGGCAGCAGAAAGGGTGGGAGGTACTGCCATGGAGCTGGCAAATAAGTGGTGCATCCAGCCACCAAAGTCCCACCTCCATATATGCATACAAAAGGTGTAACGGTGATAAACACACACCCCCTCCTCCTCCCAAATGAAAAAGAAACGGACTGCAATCTGTATAGTTTGGGAACACTGTTTTGCGCATTTTTGTGTCATGATTGTGACTTCTGGAGAAGATATATTTGCTGAAAAATCATGTGTCTGTTAACTCCCATGTATTATATAAAGCATTACTTTCCACACTGTAATGTGTGTTTAATGGTATTTTGGCTCCTAACACTGATAACAAAAAGATGTGAATATATCAAGAAGCAGGCAGAATATAAGGGGATAGAAATCTAAGGAAGCCATCTTAAGCTAAAGACAAAAAACAAACCCAAGTAGTGCTGCATCATGTGAGAATAGTCAGCTTTGCAATTTTGGAAAGGGGAACTACTTAAAAATAAACATGAGACATTGGAACAGAGGAAAACAGTTTTGTCAGAGGAGAAGTAGTGAACCGATTGCAAGTAAAAGAAAATGGGATAGAATGATTTGGTTTACTGAACATTTGTGGGAAAGTACTAGAGAGAAGATAAATTAAAAGATACGGGATGGGACAGCTGGAAGGTCGATCGGAACACTGAACACTGAAAAAAAAAAACTGCAGCGAAAAAATTAGTGAAAGATGAGAAGCAGCAAAAATAATGTAAAGCAGGAAAATGGCATAACACCGATTACAAGGGGAACTGGAATGCAAATGGTTTTGTGCAGAATGTGTTGGAACAGCTGTGGGAATGGTTGGTAAAACCGGAGAGAGATAGAACAGTGGATATTGACACGTTTAGTTCAACGCGTCAATGGATAGAAAAGCAGCAATACATTGCAAATAACCAATGACCTCAAAGGGACTTAACAATGAAGACTGCATAATGTGTAGTAGAAGAGTAAGGGGACGGAAACTGCAGAAGGGACAGTGACAATGGAAAAACTTTACTGCTGAAATGAGAAAGAAATGCCAACGATGAACTCTGGAGGACATGGAACAGGAAAAGAGTGAAATCTTGCCAATAAGATAAACAGCCATGAGAACTGGAGAAGTGAGGAAAAAGAGAAGTTAGAGATGGTAAGGGAGGAGACAACAAAAGTGTGCATTGGGAGAAGTGCAAGAATGAGACAAGTTGAATGGAAAAGAGACGAGACAGGGTGTAGATGGTTGGAGGGTCTGTACGCATGTTAATTGGAATAAGGCGGATGGAATGAAACGGGAAGTAAAATGGAGTACGAGATTAACTGGAAGAAGAAATGGAATAAAAAGGGTTTGGAATAGAGCTGCAGGAACTGGAGTTCATTCTCAATAAAGATCAGCATTTTCACCATGAACACCACACACACACACACACACACACACACACACACACAGTATGACAATGGCTAGGGGTGATAGGTTACAATAGAGATGGACATGACAGGGAAGGCAGTCTATGAACTCAAAAGGTATGACAATAGATAGGGGAGGTCATTTAGAATAGAAAGATGGACATGACAGTGAATGGATCCCATGACCTCAGAAGATATGACCATGGATAGGGTGGCCAGGTAAGATAGAAAGAAATGGACATAACAATGAATAGAGTCCATGACCTAAAGGTATGATAGTACCTAGCGCTGGCCATTTGGAAAAAAAAGAGATGGACATGGCAGGAAAGACAGTCTACAAGTCTCACAAGGTGTGACAGTGGGTAGGGGTGGTCATTTGACCAGAAAGAGATGGACATGGCAGGGAAGACAGTCTACAGTCTCACAAGGTGTGACAGGGGTAGGGGTGGTCGGTGAGGATATGAAGAGGTGAGTATGGCAGGAAAGCGAGTCTACAACCAATGGCAGTGACAAGGCATGGGGCCGTTCCAGTTTATGTTCCCACTTTCATGAAAAAAAAAGAATGGATGGGAAAATGAAATGGGGAATGAGTTGGCGTAGCATGACGATGCTGGAAATGAGAAGGACATGTTTAGTGTGTGTGTGTGTGTGTGTGTGTGTGTGTGTGTGTGTGTGTGTGTTGTGTGTGTGTGTGTGTGTGTGTGTGTGTGTGTGTGTGTGTGTGTGTGTGTGTGTGTGCGTGCATATGCTCGTGCGCACGAGCGAGCAGGGAGGGTAAGTGAGTTTGACACAGGGGTTACGATGGCCAAATTTGGACACACAAAACGCGAAAGGAATTAACAGAAGTGGATGGTAATGAGGTAGAACATGGAGGGAGGGGTGGGAAGGGAACAAGAAGGGTGGTGGTTGCAAAAGAAAAAGTAGGGACTGGACCAAATAAGATCAGGGTCAGCAAGGGAAAATGGGAACAGTCAGGTAGACAGTGGAAAGCGTGGACGGAAAATGAAGAGCAGTGGGAAAACAAGGGATGAAGGAAGAGGACAAGAAAAACACTGGCTGGAACTCTTCATTTGAATTGTGTTGATTATGCCCCCAACGACACACAGGCTTCCAGTTTTCATTCTGTTGATTATGCCCCCAACGACACACAGGCTTCCAGTTTTCATTCTGTTGATTATGCCCCCAACGACACACAGGCTTCCAGTTTTCATTCTGTTGATTATGCCCCCAACGACACACAGGCTTCCAGTTTTCATTCAGTTTTCATTCTGTTGATTATGCCCCCAACGACACACAGGCTTCCAGTTTTCATTCTGTGATTATGCCCCCAACGCCCCCAATGCGACGACACAGGCTTCCAGTTTTCATTCTGTTGATTGCCCCCCCCAACGACACACAGGCTTCCAGTTTTTCATTCTGTTGATTATGCCCCCAACGACACACAGGCTTCCAGTTTTCATTCTGTTGATTATGCCCCCAACGACACACAGGCTTCCAGTTTTCATTCTGTTGATTATGCCCCCAACGACACACAGGCTTCCAGTTTTCATTCTGTTGATTATGCCCCCAACGACACACAGGCTTCCAGTTTTTCATTCTGTTGATTATGCCCCCAACGACACACAGGCTTCCAGTTTTCATTCTGTTTCCCAGATTATGCCCCCAACGACACACAGTTTTCATCTGTTTCCAACGTTTTTTCATTCTGTTGATTATGCCCCCAACGACACACAGGCTTCCAGTTTTTATGCCATTCTGTTGATTATGCCCCCAACGACACACAGGCTTCCAGTTTTCATTCTGTTGATTATGCCCCCCGACACACAGGCGACATTATGCCCCCACACACACAGCTTCCAGTTTTCATTCTGTTGATTATACCCCCAACGACACACAGGCTTCCAGTTTTCATTCTGTTGATTATACCCCCACGACACACAGGCTTCAAGTTTTCATTCTCTTTTCTTTTTTTTTTTGAGTTGCAATCATATGATCCAGCCTACAAAACAAAGCCTTTTCTGGTCTGTCAATATCACAAAATAAATATTGTCGCGTTAAAAAAAAAATCAGATCACGAAAAAAGAATTAAAAAAAAACTGAAAAGGAAACAAACAGCATCTGTATGTGATTTAGCTAAACTGTTGATATCTTAATCTAAAATAGGCTGTGCTGCTGCAAACAACTGGCATTTCACTGATTTTTCACAAGAAAAAAAAAACAGGGCAAAAGATAATGAAAAGCATGTCATTGCCACAAATAAGACATAAAAATTGCATAGGTAAACAGACACTGGAGAGTGGACACCAAGTTATGTCCTTTTTACTTTCCAACGCTTTTCCAGCCTATCTCATTTTCATCAATACCTTCACATCTGGCCTCATATTCCCATGAGCGATCATCTCAAGTGATCTTTCCTCACCACACTTCTCTGTTCTTCTTCTGTCTTCTGTTTCTTTTTTCACCTCCTTCCATGAAGATATCTTTCTCCATTACTGCTGTGTACCACTTCAACTGACCATCCTTCTCATCTTGTTCATTATCTTCCTATTTCTGCATATGTCCTGCCCCTTTTTCTGATGCAGTGACGCGTATTTTAGGTTTTTAGCCACGACTTCTGGTCGTTTCATTTACTTTCTCCCAGTTCCCACCCTCCTCCCTAAAAGCTGTGCATGCCAGATAGCAGCTGGAGTCCTTACCAAAACAAGCAAGATCAGAGCCAGTATGTGGTGTTAAAGTCCGAGGTGGATTTTATAGGAATATAGATAGATTACAAACAAGCCCAATATCAATAGTGGTGTCTCGAGAACTGTGAAGAAGAATGGAGAATACACATTTCCATCGGTGTAGCAGAAATGGGGACTGTGCTTAGATTTCTATTTGGAATCGGGGCTGGGGGCTGATCCAGGCAAATGGCTGGAAATGGGGAACACAATGAAATTGAATAGCAGATGGAAGATGGGAAGTGTGACGTGGAAACACTATTTTTTAGCCCCCTTAAACATGTCAAACTATACTTCATTCAGGTGAAAAAATCATCCCCAAAGCCCATCACACATGGTATGGATGCGTGATACAACACCCCAAATGTCACGCAGTAACATGCATATCCTACCAAGTCCACAAATTGGTATGCCAGCGATAAAGACAGGCACGTCCATTCATATTTCATACAGACTGGATCGGTACCATTTCACAGGAGAACACCAAAAGGATACACGCACAAAAATTGTTTCTCTCGATTTCTTCTGAGATTTTTTTATGGCTGAATCAGTAACACACACAGAGAGGGTCTGGATCCTTGGCGCCTTATCAGGGGTTCGGTGACAGATGCCCACGTGCCTGAGGAGGAAGAGGTGCACACAGAAAACTGGTTCAGCAGACACTGGCGTAGTCAGGCATCAAGGCATGGGGTGCTGAAAAATCTTGGCTGGCTGAAGCAGGAATCAAACTCCTGGAGCCATGTCTTGGTAGTGTCTGCACAGCAAAGGAGAGGTCAGTCAGAGGTGCTCACGTGGGCTTGTGGACAATCCACGTGTCAAAGAGGCGAAAACAAAATCACTGTTCCATGCTTTGAAGTTTTCAAAAGGCGTGTTTGCCTATGTCCACGTTTACTCCCACAACAGAAGATAACCTATTAATAGAAAGATGCTTTTCAATTCACTTGTTTCTCTTCTTTCTAGCAATAGATCATATTCCCTTACGTATTATGCATACAAACTTTCCCTATTACCTACATCTTTCTCCATAACCATCCTTCTCTCCCAACTCTACCCATACTCTTCCTCCCCCTATCAAGTGTAACCCAACGTTTGTGATGGCAAATTATGCTTAATCTCTGGGGTGGGAGTGGCTTGGCACTGTACAGGAATCTTGAACTTAGGGGGCATAAATGAGGTGGACACCTACCTGATTATGCTCTGCGCATCATGCCAGAATGTTATGCGCTCTGTTTGTGCATCTGAGCCTAAGCTTCAGCTATGGAGTGTGGTCAGCATGGGCTTGGAACAAAAGTATCTTAATGAAAATAGAATAGAACCTAAAAGCAAACATGAATAAGTGGAGAAAAAAATAATGATATTATGGCATGAAAAAATGTCTTAATGCATAATCGGAAGTCACGATATCTGCCCACGGGTAGCAGGGTAACCTGCAAGTACGTTATGTTCAGTCTTTGCTCATCTAGAGCCTTACCTCATTCTTGAGGCGTTGTGACCTCTGTAGAGCGGGCACTGGGGCTGGTGGAGGGAGAATACCAGCTGGAAGATGAGGGGGACCAGGCGCCAGTTGGTTCCTGTGCCCTCGGATGTGGATGTGGCATCTCTTGTTTGGAGTCAGTGTCCAAGGCATCAGCAGAAAAGGTACAGGTTGTTGCCATGGCAAAGGCTCTGGTTCCTCATCTGGGAGATCGGCGGCTAGGAGGTGGTATCATTGGCTGACGACCTTCTCTGGGCACCCTGGTAGGACAGCATACACTTGCTCATGTAGGTAGGTTGGCGGTGACACAGTGTGGGTCAGGCTGCCAGAAGTCCTGGATCCTGTTGTGACCTAGAACCCAGTCGTGCATGTAGACATGGTCGCCAACCTGGAGATCATGGCTAGATGTCAAGTAGACGATCAAATGCCTCCTGGCGAGCTATCCCAAGTCGCTGTTGGTGTTGCCATATTCAGTCCACTGTGCCTGCCGTTGTTGTGATGAAACGTCCCAGGAGGTCGTCAATGGGTAACCTGGACTCCTGCCCAAACAGGAGGAAGGTGTTAACCAGAACAACGTTATACAGGCAATCCAAATTTCAAAACATTGCTGCTGGACATAAGAGATGGGGAACATTTTTTGTGACAGTATGTAAATCTATATTGACCTCTTAGTCAATGCGACATGAGCCCAGGTCTCATACTGTGTTAAGTGCTAACGCCTCAGGTCTATATCTATGGACTGATTTAGTAATTAATTAACACACAGCTATGCATATATTATTTAATGCATTGTATCTTTTGATATCTATACAAAGTGAAAGTTAGGTTGTATCTGTTCTACATATTGTTTTCTTTCTCCCTCCTGGCCCAACACGCATACATACATATGAGTGAGCCACCATCCATTGCAAAGGTTGTTCCCCTTCTCACTTCTTTAGTAAACACGTGTATACACACACACGAGAGAGAGAGAGAGAGAGAGAGAGAGAGAGAGAGAGAGAGAGAGAGAGAGAGAGAGAGAGAGAGAGAGATGCAAAGACAGTGGAAATTCTGGAGTACAGACGACAGTGCCCACAAAATGAGGGTCAAATTTGTATACTACTGACGGAAATCTGTTCACATTTCTCTGATTGGAAATGCTATTCTTAGCAGGTTTGGAGGGTTCCTTCCTGCCTTCCCGTGGATGAGAAGTGCCGTCCTTTTTTGCACGATCAGGACAGGATTTGGATGGCAGACATTGTGTATGTGACGACAGGCGGAAAAAGAACAGGTTCTTGGTCGTTGTCACCCATCATTTTTTTCAGACATGGAGTCCAGCTTCCCTGATGAATGCTGTTGTCTTCCATCGCCTCTTCAGACACGGAGTCCAACTCCCTTGATTATGAATGCTGTTGTCATCCATTGCCTTTTCAGACATGGAGTCCAGTTTCCTTCATGATGATGCTATTGTTGCCTGCAGATTCCTTCACCCCCCCCCCCCCCCCACCTTCACCCCACCCACCCCCCACAGAGTTGTCTCCTTCAAACTGTTTGGTAACGGCCATGTCTGCGCTCGTCGTGGCTCACACCTCATGGAAAAGGTTCACTTCCAGGAAGCATGGAGAACAGTGGGCCACCTGGTGGATGCCCGTTGAGGCTCTGACCCTTTGTTGTCGCTCAGATCTGGTTCCTGTTCCTGTTGTAAACGATAAAAGATAAGTTATCTAACTATAACGTAGGGTTGGAGAGACGGTCGGTCAGTACACTCAGCAATGAACCGATTGCTTCCGCTGTTGCAACAATGCAACAGTCTACTGGGAAAGAGGGGGGGGGGGGGGGGGGGGGGGTAAGAAAGTTGGAGGGGAGGGGATGGGGGGGGGGGTATCTGTTAACTGCTCCTTCTCCCCACTTGGGTACACTGTCATTAAACGAGGAAAAATAAAAGGTGATCAGCTACATAGCAA
>JADBJO010016895.1:11318-18818 GCA_016801955.1 Conus betulinus | reverse complement strand
GGGTGTGCAGGCGAAGACAGGCAGATGGTGGTATGTGCAGGAGCCAAAGGGGCAACAGCCAGTCAAGTAGACACAGAGACGCCGTGGAGTTTCCTCTCTTTTATTTCTCACCCACGCTGATCGCTCGCACCAGTGAAGACTTGCTCAGGCACAGGCTGAGGACATTCATACCCAACAGAACCGGCAGTCGCTTTTTGCGGTCCTGCATGAACGGGTCTGTGGGTTCTTGACGACCAGAGCAGGGACGCTGGGGCAGAGGGTGCGAAGACCACCATGTCGACGAGGTAGAGGCCAGAGTAGGGTACTTCAGCCCCGTTCACTGCCCGCAGTTTGACATGGCAGTCTTCTCGTCTCAGGTTCTTCAAATGTTGTCTAGCCCAGGTCTCCGTTATGGTAGTAACTTCACTCCCAGTGTCGAGGAGGGCGGAGACTGGCATTCCATTGACAGCGATGTCAGCTGTTGGACAATTCCCTGCAAGCCTGGTGCTCTTCCTACCCCCCGCTGCCTGCATATTGGTGGCAACGGGGGTTAGAAGTTTCCCTGTGCTGCTGGTTATGGTGCTGCTGGCGGTTGACTGTGGGCCGGGATTTGTTCCGACGGTTGTACTGCTGCTTGGCCCGGCAGTCTGCCTCTCTGTGGCCCTGGCGTTGGCACCACCAGCATGTTGGGCCCCTTTTGTCTTCTGGCCGGTGACGACTGGTTTGGTGTGGCGGGTTCAAGCTCCCATTGCCAGTCTGGAGGGCTGCGACCACAGCAGACTGTTGCTGTTCCCTGAGCTGCTGCTTCAGAGATGTCGTTTCAGTGGTGAGGGCAGCAATCTGGGTCTCCAGCCGGTGGAATGCATCAGCGTTGGTGGCTGCAGCTACTTGCTGCACGATAGGTTCAGGTGTGTTGTCTTCTCGCATCCAGCGCTGGGCCTCCTGGGTTGCCTCCAGGAAAGTGGTCGTCGGCTTCTCCCTCAGGAACCGCCTCAGGTCTCGCCTAAGGGATGGAGGATGCAGCCCCACTGACAAAGGAGTCCCTCAGCATGGCCAGTGAGAGGGTGTTGGCTGCAGCTGCGTTGGTCTTTGTCCAGAGGACCCGCAGTGCAGCAGCATACTCAGCCACTGATTCTGCCAGACCTTGCTGGCGTTTGTAGAATGCTCCAGCAAGGGCAGTGGAATCCCTATGCTCACCCCAGTGCTGTTCTAAGATGGCAAAGATTTTCGCAGGCGAGTTTATCTCCTCTGCCTCCATCGTCAGAACTTGCTGCCGTGCTCTGCCCTCCAAGCGCTCAGGAGCCAGCCAGCAGCCATGAGGTCAGGCATAGGTTGAAGCTTCAGCATCAAGGTGGCTTCCCTGATGAAATCCTCTGCACTTTCCTCCCCAGAAAATTTGCGCAGTTTGTGGGGGCGTAGAGAGTGTGCTGTCAGGGGTGCCTGGCCTCCTTGAACATCCGCATTTGCCACCTGGTTCCCTTCATTGGCCATGGTGTCCTGCGTCTTTCTTGGGCTGTGCCTCCTTTGGTCCTTGTCTCCGATCCTGCTCGCAGCGCCAGTTGTGATGGTGTGGAGGGGTAAGGGGTGTGCAGGCGAAGACAGGCAGATGGTGGTATGTGCAGGAGCCAAAGGGGCAACAGCCAGTCAAGTAGACACAGAGACGCCGTGGAGTTTCCTCTCTTTTATTTTCTCACCCACGCTGATCGCTCGCACCAGTGAAGACTGATCTCACTCATGCCGCGCGCCTCACTTATATGCAGCTTGCCTGGACCGCAAAGCCAGCAACGCAGCGCCGCAGGCAACGTGAGCCTCGCGAGACAGCAAATGATAAAATTTGCGCTATCTGTCGCAGCTTCTGCGTTGTCTAGCTCGCCGTACAGTCAAAGTATCCAGACATATTAGGTATCGATGAAAACCTCAGAACCCAAAGAATAAAACGCAATCAATCATATTTGACAATTTTGTGGCTGTGTAAAGTTACTGGCAATTAAAGTCCGAGAATGAACCCACTTTTTTTAACGAGTTTACGTCATGTTTTCCCTTATTCGATCGATGACAAAAAGCAAACTGCGTGAAATAACTTTGTAATGACTGAAAAGCTGGGATTTCGCTCTTTTTATACATATAAATTTCATTATCCAAGATGCCATCTAAGTGGAGAACTTTGCGTTTAAAATTTGATGGAAAACACAACTTGCCTTATCGTCACATGGCCGTCGCCATGTGCTTTTAACACGACTTTCGATAAAATGTTATTCCGTTGGAATGGTTAATCGGATGATAATTTTTATATATTTTCGGTTGCTTCTACCATAGAAACGAAGTTACTAAAAAGATTTCGATAGGAAAGTCCGAAATTTCATAAAACAACAATTTAGATCAGAACGCCGACAATGAACAAAGAAGGCGGCTCAATCAAGAGACCGGCGCCGTCAGTCATTTCGTATAGTCGCATGCTTGTACAGAAAAGATCATAGCCATGCGATATACGAAATGAGAGCTTATGGACTTTACTTTCAATGCGTATTCATGGATTCTTTGGATTCTCTCACACTTTTTGTGAAATCAAGAATTATTTACGGTTTGTTCGTCAAACAATTCAAAATGGCGCCAAAATTAATTTGGTTGAAATACCAGTTTCAGGGAAAATATGGGTTTCTCGGTTCAACACGATTGTAACAAATAGAATACATTAATTTTTGTGACTTCGGCAACATATACACAACTATGTAGGTTCTGAGGTATTCATGATTTAAGGAATTTACACAATAAAAAATTAGATTCAACCAAGGGAGGTAAGGGGGAAAGATAACTCATGAACAAAATATCTCGTTTATGACGGGTGACCGAGAAATATACACTGTTAGCACCCGGCTACATTACATTATTTCATTTCACTGCATATTGTAGTCCCTTCTGAAGCCGAGGACTAGATGTAAAAAAGCAATATAAAGTGATTCCATTTCTAATAAATTCGCTGAATGATCATGCATTCCTGTTAGATCAACACCAACCATTAGTGGCATTGTCGCTGGGCCATATTTTTCACCATTTTACTCTGTGTGGTTAAAATGAACTCTGTAGTGTTTGTGTGCAATCTTTGCTGACAGAGCGCGCAAAAAAAAAAAAAAAAAAAAAAAAAAAAAAAAACAAAAAAAAAAAACAAAAAAAAAAAAAAACAAAACAAAACACAACACACACACACACACACACACACACACACACACACACACACACACACACATTGAAAGTGAGGTGACTGCAGACGGAAACTGACACAAACCTAACACAGAAATGAATGTTCCGTACGTTGGACAAATTTAAAAAAAAAAAAAAAAAGGGGGGGGGGGGGGGGGGGGGGGGGGGGGGGGGGGGGGGGGGGGGGGGGGGGGGGGGGGGGGGGGGGGAAGGGGGGGCAACAAATGATAAAAAAACAGGACGCGTTTGGAGACCTCTTTGGTCTTCTTCTTCAGGCAAGATTAACCAACATTTGGGACAATTCGAAACGAAGGACGAGCAATCAGTCACTTAATTCTCTTCTTGTAAGTACTGGGCGCAAAATAAATCCATTTAAGTCAGTTTACGCGTAGAAATATTAGTTTATTCCGCCAAGGAAAGGAATGACTTCCCTTGTCTGAATATGGTCAGCATTTGTTTGAATAGAAAACTTTTCTTTTTTCCCATTTGTAATGAATTCGCTGATAGGGCGCAAAAAAAAAAAAAAAAAAAAAAAAATCTATCAAAAACATTAGCTGCCACCGCCAAGGGAATAAATTAGAAGTTCTGAATCGAAGGAGTTAAAAGTTTATATTTGTTGAATTTGGGTCTGTCTGCGTTGGATATCCGGATATCACAACACACAAACACACACACACACACACACACACACGCACGCACGCACGCACGCACGCACGCACGCACGCACGCACGCGCGCGCGCGCGCGCGCACGCACGTACGCACACGCACGCACGCACACACACACACACACACACACACACACACACATGCACACACAGGAGAGTGGCCTGCCCCTGGATTACTAAAGTAGCAGGATCTAACAGCTCTACCATTTATTATAGTTTTCCCAGTCGTAAGATTTTTATACGGCGTTAAAATGTGAAGAATTCTCTCAAGTGTTTTGGTGATCTGCAATAAGTTGGTTTGTGCGGTGATCACAGTTGGAATGTGCGTCCAGTCTACCTTTTTTTGAGTCGTGCAGTGTTGATGGCAGTTTTGGCTACTGAACCGGCGACCATTTAGAGCGGCACACTTCAGTTGGAATATTCACATTGATCTGATCACTGCCGTAAGCCTTTACTGCTTACAGGTCATCAATTCCTATTCTTTAATTCTTTTATTTGATTTTCTTTTTTTTTTTTAGTGTATTAGAGTGATATTTCTTTTTTAATTTTTATTTTCTATTGTTTTGTTTTGCTAGTTCTAATCGGGAACTCAGCAATGACGTAATATAATGTAACTTATGTACACGGAGAGTGTCGTCATTTTGTTTTGACATCATTTTTGACCATGGAATTTCAGACTGGAAAGAAACAGTTCATACCTGATGGTGACAACTCCCTTGAAGCAAGTTCAGCTTAGTTATCTTAATCATCTTTCGTACCAAATTTGTTGAACAAAGAAGATTATAATGTTATTATTAAAGATTCAGGTGACGGCTCTCTGCTCCTGCGACATCTATATCCTCATTACCACAAAAAAAAAAGCAATAGAGTCCGTGATTGGTGAAGTTGTGTCTGTCAAAAAGTTAAGAGATGATAGTTTTTATATTCAGTGCAAAAATGAGAGACAAAGTAAGAAGCTGATGCAGACACAAAGTATTGCTGGTATAGCTGTTGAAACTACTAAGCCCCAAGTAAAAACAGTTGGTATTGTTTTCAAGGACCTGGATGAGAGTCTTCTGTCTTCTGTTCCAAGTATTGTGAGCGGGGTCCGAAAATCAGTTCTTAAAAACGGGAAAAAAAAGACAATAATTACTTTCAAACTCAAGCACTTCCAGAAAAACTTAGTATTGACAATGTTGTGTTGAAGATACACCCATATTGTGCGCCAATAAAAAGGTGTACGTGTTGTCAGCGTTTGCATCACACCAAGAAACACTGTTTAAGTAAAGTACAGATATGCAGCAGATGTGGTCAGTCATCACACCCACGAGAGAAACTGCACCTTGGACAGATTCTGTGTGAACTGCAAAGGTGACCATTCATCAGCTTTTCATGGATGTCCTGCTAAAAAGATGGCCAAAGAAGTAAATGTTTTGAAATCAAAGAACTATATATCGTTTCAAGAGGCTATTCGTCAAGCAAAGCTGAAGCTGAAACAGACAGAGTCCCGTTAATCAGAAATCTTATGCGGACGTTGTAAGGAATGCTTGTAGTGTTGATTGCAAATCTACACAAACTGCTGTAAAAAGTTCTTTTCCGTTTCAACTCAAACGGAAGGCTATTATGAAAATTCCATATCACTGTCCCCTGAAGAACCGTCAGCTGATCAACATAGTGACCAACAGTCATTTCCCTTTATGAATTCATCAGTTGATCAACATGGCGACCAACAGTCATCTCCCTCCATGAAACCATCTGCTGGTCAACATTCCGACCAGCAGTCAATTCCCTCTAAGAAGTTATCCGCTGGTCATCAAGGCGACCAGTGGTCATCTCCCTCCAAGAAGTCATCCGCTGGTCATCAAGGCGTCCAGCAGTCATCTGCCTCCAAGAAGTCATCTGCTGTTCAACATGGCGACCTGCAGTCATCTCCCTCCAAGAAGTCATCCGCTGGTCGACATGGCGACCAGAATTCATCTTCCCTGAAGTCATCAGTCGGTCAACATGGCGACCAGCAGTCATCTTCCAAGAAGTCATCAGTGGTCAACATGGCGAGCAGCAGTCATCTTCCCTCAAATCATCAGCTGGTCAACATGGCGACCAGCAGTCATCTTCCTGGCAGAGGGCTAGTCAACAAAATGTTCAACAATCATCTTCTCTGCTGACGCCTACGGATGTTAAACAGCGCAACCATCTGTCATTTTCCGCTCGGGTGTCTTTTTTTGTGCAACATTGGGCCAAATCATCATATATTGTGTGAAGCAGTTTTCAGTAGTAGATCATTGTGATAGCCTGTCATCCCCAAATCAACATACAAGAGTTCATGATGGTCAGTTAAGTATCCATGATCAGCCTGTGGGGGGGAAAAACTCCCCCCCCCCCCCCCCCCCCCCATTCTCTAGGTAACGGGTGCTTTTCGCAGTTTTGATCAGGTTATTGTACTGCGTCATCTATATGATACTTATCCACCATTAAATTAGGTTAACATATGACCAGGAAGAAAAAGAACAACACATGTGATAATTTGTTGGGTTCTACAATGGAACGCACGTTCCTTGTCAACTAATCTTGATAATTTGTGTATGCATCTTTCTAGAAAATTTCATCATGTACTCTCTCCTCAGTCCCTAATGTCACTCAGCAGAAGTTGCCAAAGTTACAAGGCTATTACTATCCCCCGGTTTATCATATATGCAAAGATTCTGATAAAGTTAGTACAGCTATCTATATACAATGTGGTTTAGATTACACGTACGTTAGTCCTCTTTTCTTTTACAAAAGATACGGTTAATGTGTCGGCATCCTTTATAAAATTGAAAGTTTCAAACAATCAAATTTTACATTTTGCATCAGTTTATTACCCTAAGGGCCCTGATGGGCAAAATACTAATTGGTTACGTTCTCTAAAACTGTTCTAAAGAAAAGTGGATCGTTGGTGGCGATTTCAATTCTCATGCTCCTTTCTGGGATAAAGGTTGTCAAATAGTTTCTCACCCTGATTTTCTGGAAAACTGTTGTGGATTCATCTTTAGTTTTGCTTAACGACGGGAGAACTACGCGCATCCTAGACATATCTCATCATAGAGCATCGGCGCTGATCTACCTTTGTTTCACCTGCTTTAGCATTAACAGCAAAGTGGGATACAGTCAATGACTCACTAGGTAGTGACCATGTGCCAATACTTTTATCTTTTAAGAATCCGTTGGATCCGAAGTTTAGTGGTGAAGATTGGGAAACTTTTCAAAATTACCTCGCTGAGAAGAATGAGCGTGAAGTTATTTGTGAGGATGTTAACATCTTTTTTGATAACTTTCAGAAAAGCAGTTCTTGAGGCTGCTGCTCTAGCTATTCCAAAAAAAGGATAAAAAAAAGGTGTGAAACATTCTCAGGGAATGTCTGGTGGAATCAGGCTTGTGAGGAGGCTGTTAAAGCAAAAAAATTAGCTTATCTTAACTGGCTAAAAGTTAGAAAAGTTCCTGTGCAAGAGATAGAAGATTCAGCTCATAAAGAAATGTGCAGTACAAAAATAAAAGCAAACAGAGTTACAGCGCAAGCAAAAAGACAATACTGGTCACAGTTCTGTAAATGAAGTATCTGACTGTAAAGACATGAAAAAAGGTGTGGGATAAGGTGAAAGAAATGAAATCGGGCATTAAACTCCAAGATTACCCGATCAA
>JADBJO010016895.1:2500-10047 GCA_016801955.1 Conus betulinus | reverse complement strand
ATCCCAAAGTTTTGTTGCATTTAGCAACCAGTCTTGTACGATCAAGATTGACTTACGGACAGGAGGTATTCTTTTCAGCTCAGCGATCGCATTTAAAGAAACTTCAAAGAATTGACAGTAAAGCTGTAAAGTTGGCCCTGGGTGTACCTGTGCACACTAAGTCCTCTGAAGTTTATAAGATAGCAGGCCTTTTGCCACTTGATGAAGAAAGGAAATTAAGTTCTGTAAAATAGTGAGACGGATTGCCGTGGACGACCTTGAAGAGTTAAATACACGATCCGACATTGATTTTTCGAAAAATGCACAGAAAAATTCAAATTTAGAGACGCTTCGTTCATATGTTTCAGACGTTTTTAATTCATCAAAGATTAACCCACACGAGGTAGCGCCTCGCGTACTGGTTCCGCCGGTACCCCCTTGGGAACTAACGGAAGTAAAAGTTAACATTTTTTTTCTGATTTAAATAAAGCGATGTCGCCGCATTTGTTAGCAGCATCTGTCAAAACTGACATGGAAGAAAAGTTACTAACTATTTGAAAGTATACACTGACGGCTCAGTTCTTGATGATGGTAGTGCGGGATCTGGCTTTGTAATTCCAGATTACAAAGCTGAAAAAATCATATTTTTAGGTAAGGGTCATTCCATATTTACAGCTGAACTTGTTGCTGTCCTGATGGCATTAAATTATTTAATTTTCTTGCCAGTCTCAATATTTAATATCCTGTTTTGTGTTGATTCACAGTCAGTATTAAAAAGTTTGCATTGTTTTGAAAATACACAGAGAGAGGAATTATTATTTGAGATTAAGTACATGTTGCACTGTCTTTACATGAAAGGTACTAATGTTGTATTTTCGTGGGTCCCATCGCACACCTCCTTCATTTTTAACGATCAAGCAGATAGAGCAGCAAAAAGGGGAGCAGCAAAGAATAAATTAGGTAGTCTTAAGGTTGACTGTCCTTTGTCACACAAGGAAATTAGTCATATAATCGAAAGGGATTTCTGGAGTCAATACAGTTCCTCATCAAAACCTCGTCAGCAAACTCTGTCAAACTTTGTGTCGATTAGCCGACCGGTTTCAAGCCTGGCTTTTAGACTTTTAATGTAATTCCCTACGAACCAAGTATTGCCAGACTGTTAAGAGTGTATGTCGTGGGGATCTTTCAGTTCAACATGTGATTTTTGATTGTGAACTAACGAAACCCTTTTTGAATGGTGTTATACCAAGTGCTGACACTGGGCTTGTTAAATGTGTTTGACTTTTTAGATTCGTTGCCAGTTGTTTTCTTGTTGTTAAATTAACGAGACACCTTTTGGAAAGTCCATTAAGGAACATTTTATAATCATAATCGTAAGTTAGATTACTTTAGTTATTTTTCTCTAATTTTTCATAGTTACTGTCCTATAATTCATCTATCCTTTATTTTTGTTCTATGTAACCACATCGTCCTCTTCTCTTCTTTTATGATAATAGTCTAAAATTGTTAACACTATGTTATTTAGACGTCTGCAATCACCTATATGTGTGACGAGACGTAAAACAGAATTCCTTCCATGCACACACACACAATGTTGCATGGCAACCTTCCAACTCAAAATGGATACGCGCTTAAACGCCGTCTGTTTCAATCCCCAGGCTACACCATTGCAGAAAACGGAGTATGTTGGTTATTCAGTGGAACTCCTGGGCAAACAATTTCGTTAGAATGAGTTTTAGACATCCAGAGACCAAACCAACCAGGTGTACCGTGCATAGACTGCGCTATGTACTGGTTCGAGGAGGGCAGGGTGCATTCCCACCTCCTGATCTGGATGCGTCACACCTCTGCCCAAATATCATCTGATGCTGCCAGACCACATCAGTCTGGAGCCCAGTACACAATCTACTGTCAGAGAAAATCCTGTATAGCAGAGGGTCATAGCTCAGGTCACGGCCTGTACCCCAATGCCTTCCACCTCCAACTGTTAAGGGGATCAGGAGCTAGCACAGGCGTTGTGCTCACACTGACGTTACTACTGTCATACCATCATGCAGGGGCGGGGCAGGGGGAGGGAGGGAGTCAGGGGGGGGACTGCAGGCGGAAATGGAAACCTAGTTCCAAGAGAAATGAAATGACTACGCCACCGGACAAACCAATGACAAAACAAACACGACGCCTTCCCAGACCTCTTAGGTCTTCTTCTTCAGGAACATGAAAAACCATTTGGGACCATTTAACACGAAGAACGAGCAATCGCTCACTTTTTTCATCATGATGGGGCAAGAGTTACTCTACTTCTTCGTACCCGTCGCGTTTTGTCATATCATTTGTTTGCTTTGTTCGTTAAGCGGCATAGTCCTTTTATTGTTTTGAAAGAAAAGGGCTGATTCAATCCCACAAAGAGCGATTCCAATGAGATATTCCTGATCAACCCCAATCGAATTACTGCCCTTTGTTTTTCTTGCAAGAACTACTGCCTTTTGCTTCTTTCTTCTTTTTTTTTTTTTTTTTACAGGTTTTCTTTAATTGTTTTTCAAATATCGATTCACCTTGTGCGCGCATGAAAGAAAAGCATGAAAAGGACTACAGATGGAGTGAACATAAAGCCGATTGTATTGAATTAGAAAGAAAAAGAATATGGACAATAAATATGAAGAGGGGAGCCGGAGGCGGGGGGGGGGGGGGGGGGGGGGGGGGGGGGGGGGGGGGTCAAAAGAGAACGATTTAGTTCCGTTGAACCTATATTTTGTGGTGGTGGCTGATGTTGTTACAGTGGTGGTTGCTGTTGTTAAGTGTCATCGTTCTGTGCATTCTTTGCCACGCTGCTCATTAATGATGCTCTCCCCATACACAAACCACACTTTGAGTTCATCCGGACACAGCCTTAGCCACAACAAATCCACAGGGAGTAATGTGTTTCAGAGAGAACTAATATCAACAGGAACAACTGACAAATAAAATCAGCACGTGAAGGTCTATGTAGCCAGGTGCTCATATGGGCACGTCTCTAGGGGTGACCCTCAGCAGTTGAAATGGTCTGTTCGGGAGTTACCTTTCCCCTTACCTCCCCTGACTGATCAATCTTGGATTAGTTAGTGTCAACTCCTTGAAATGGGAATGCCTCAGAACCTATATCATTATTATGTCTATGTCGCTGAAGTCACACAAATGAATGTATTTGATTCTTTACAACTGTGTTGGACCAAAAAGCCTATATTTTCTAAACTAAACTGGTATTTTGCACGATCGATTTTGGCGTCATTTCTTATCCATCACCTTCCAGTTGAAGTGGTTTGTTCAGGAATTACCTTCCCCCTTACCTCCCTTGACTGATGAATCTGGATTGTTTTGTGTTAACTCTTTAACATATAAGTGCCTCAGAACCTGTATCATTATTATGTATACGTCGCTAAAGTCACAACAATGAATGCATTTTATAACCTTGGACCAAAAAGCCCATATTTTCCCTGAACTGGTTTCTTGCACAATCAATTTTGGCGTCATTTTTTTATCTTCCACCGACCAAACCTGGACTATTTTTTTGATTTGCCAAAAGTTTGTGAGAAAAAAACTGTCGAATCCGAAAACGTTCATTCAAGTCAATTGCGTAAGCTCTCATTTTGTGGATCGCATGCCTATGATCTTTTCCGCACAAGTTTGCGACTTTGCGACTTGACTGACGATGCCGACCTGTCTGGAACAGTCGCGTTCTTCGTTCCCACTTTGTGTCATTGTCGGAGTTGTGCGCTAACGGTCACTCTAGGAAATTCAGACTTCCCGATCAAAATGTTGTTGATAACTCCATGTCTATGATAAATACAACTGAAAATGTATAGACATTACTGGTCCGTTTCCACAGAGTATTTTTCCATCGAAAATCGTATGCAGAACTCATGTCGACAGCCAGGCGAGGAGGAAAGCCAGTTGTGTTTGGTACTCCAAGACCAAGTTCTCCGCTCAGATACAGTCTTGGAGAATCACATCTACAGGTGTGAACAGACTGAAACGCCTGCTGTTCAGTCATGACAAGAATAGTTCATGCTGTTTGGTGTTTTTCATCGCAATAGAGAACAGTAGGACACAAACTCCTTCTCCATGGATTCATTCTCCGATTTTAATCACCAACAATGTCATACAGCGACGACATTATCCAGTTTAACATGCTTCATATTATTCCTTGGGTTCTGAAGTTGTCGTCCATAGTCTATGAATATGTTGGAATGTTTCGAACGGACGGCGAAGACGACAACACGGAAGCTACACAGAAAGCGCCAACTTGTGTCAGTTACGCCTCGCCAGGCCCGTTTGGTCTGTGGCACCGTGTTGCTGATGACATATATATCCGCTTTCCTTCACTTTGCTATGTTCGTAATAATAAATTGCGTCTGTCTCTCCTCTTATTACAAAAAAAAAAAAAAAAAAAAGCTGTTCATACATGGTCTTTGTCAACGATTACTTCCTTTGGCAAAACATTTTTTTTTTTTTTCTCTCGGATTCACAAACTGGTTGAAAGGGTGGATCCAAGATCTCTCTCTCTCTCTCTCTCTCTCTCTCTCTCTCTCTCTCTCTCTCTCTCTCTCTCTCTGTTCTCTTTTGCTATTTTCATAATTATTGATTGCGCAATTTCTCCTATTGCTACAAAAAGGTGTTCATACGTGATAGCAGACTTAGGAAAAAAAAGAGAAGCAAAACTTGATTTTTGTGTCTGTAAGACTAAGTGAGGTATCATTCATACAAAAGCAGCGCTTACGGTCTTTCTTATTCTTCCTTTTTCTTTGTGTGTAAGGTAAGGTAAGGTAAGGTAAGGTAAGGTAAGGTAAGGTAAGGTAAAGTAAGTAAGTAAGGTAAGGTAGGTAAGGTAAGGTTAAGGTTAGAACCCAGCCAACCGCACAGGGCATATCAGAGCTGTCACCACGTTAAAATCAACTCAAAAGTCATCCAAAACAAAACAAAACTAAAAAACCTTCTCACATTTGTTTAAAATACATCTTCTAAAAACGCACCAGAAACTTCGTTGAAATCTGTGTGTGTGTGTGTGTGTGTGTGTGTGTGTGTGTGTGTGTGTGTGTGTGTGTGTGCACGCGCGCGCGCGAGCCCGTGCATACATGCATGCGTACGTAGCTGCATATTTCCGCCAAGGAAAGGAATTACTTCCCTTGTCTGAATATGGTCAGCATTTGTTTGAATAGAAAACAAACACAAACTCCTTCTGCATGGATTCATTCTCCGATTTTAATCACCAACAATGTCATACAGCGACACCATTATCCAGCTTAACATGCTTCATAATATTCCTTGGGTTCTGAAGTTGTCGTCCATAGTCTATGAATATGTTGGAATGCTTTGAACGGACTGCGAAGAAGACAACACGGAAGCTACACAGAAAGCGCCAACTTGTGTCAGTTCCGCCTCGCCAGGCCCGTTTGGTCTGCGGCACCGTGTTGCTGATGACACACGCACTCACACATGTACACACCTGCAAACACAGACACACACAGACACACACACACACACACACACACACACACACACACACACACACACACACACACACACACACACACACACACACACACACACACACACACACACACACACACACACACACCATTATTGTTATCTTGCCAGAAAAACGTCAAGTGTAATTTCAGATGATAATTAGGTAATGTAATCACTGACTGAACATGACACGTAAGACGTCTTCAGCATTCTTTAATGACATTTCGTTCATGAAGAAAGGAATTGGTCAAAGCAACATCCCAGGCAACGTGACAAACAGAAGAAAAAAACACACAAAAAACATAACACACCATAAGACAGAACAGACAGGCCGAGAGGAAATACGAGAGTCAGACAGACAGACAGACAGACAGACACGGAGAGACACAAGAGGCACAGCGATGAGTAGAGACGAAAGAGTGAGACAACTAGAGATAGACAGAAGAAAGCAGGGATGGGAAGATGTACAAATTGACAGCAACCAACAACAGCAACATGAACAAAAGACATCCAGCAAAAAAAAAAATAAATAAAAATAAATAAATAAATAACTGACGAACGACTTTTTTCATAAAAGAAATCAAGAGAGAAAGACACAAGAGAAAAAGAAGGACTTTGAAAGGACTTTGAAAGGGGGGGGGGGGGGGGGGGGGGGGGGGGGGGGGGGGGGAAGAGAAAGAAGAGAGAAAAAGAGAAGAAGTAGAGAGAAAAGAAGATACACAGGAAGAAAAAGAGAACGAAAAAAAAGGGAGTAAAGAAGACTGGAGGATAGAAAGAAAGAAGGAAAGATCGATACATAGAAAGAAAGAAGACATCGACCAACAAAAAAGAAAGAAATGCATACAAAAACAAGACACAATTGACACAAAGTTGCCGTCCGTCTGAGAGACAATGGTGAGAAATGGATCAGTCAGTTGCCCCATGGATCAGTCAGTTACCCCATGGATCAGTCAGTTGCCCCATGGATCAGTCAGTTGCCCCATGGATCAGTCAGTTGCCCCATGGATCAGTCAGTTGCCCCATGGATCAGTCAGTTGCGCCATGGATCAGTCAGTTGCCCCATGGATCAGTTGCCCCATGGATCAGTCAGTTGCCCCATGGATCAGTCAGCCGCCATGGAGCAGTCAGTTGCGCCATGGATCAGTCAGTGCGCCATGGAGCAGTCAGTTGCGCCATGATCAGTCAGTTGCGCCATGGATCAGTCAGTTGCGCCATGGATCAGTCAGTTGCGCCATGGATCAGTCAGTTGCGCCATGGATCAGTCAGTTGCGCCATGGATCAGTCCCCCAGCCATACAGCAACAGGTCTACACAGCAGGATCAGTCACCAGCCACCAGAAAGAGATCAACTCTCCTCTCCATAAGATGAGGCTGTTAATCTAAACGGACACGACTCACTCAGAACTTTTCCCTCACTTCATGATGAAAGAGTGAGAACTGAAATTCCGCCTATAGAACAGACATGTATAACCCTGTGCGTAAGCAAGTAAAGTTGATGTGTGAAATGAAATTGCACTTGACTTGTGTCAGTTCTCTGTTGTTCAATCAGTGTTTGAAGTTCTCTCTTCAATTCTGTCTCTCGGAGCTACAAGTACTTTTCAGAGTACAGGCCTAAGGAAACTTATCTCAGAGCCACTATGGAGTACTTTCACAGTACCCAGAATAAAGGAACATTTCTTTCGATGACTAGTTCCGGAAAGTTGCTCCTTCCACCACTAGTAAGAGAGAGGGTGGAGGTGAAATGATAATATAATTCTAATAGAGAAATTATTCCAAGTCCTTCCCCTACAGGACCCATCTACGACTCTCAACATCTTGTCACATACGTTTACATATGTTAGTTCACGTTTGAGCCCGGAATATTTTATTAGCAACAACAGGATCCAACCCCCCCCCCCCCCCCCCCCCCCCCCCCCCCCCCTCTTGACCTGATCATTCTTGTTGCTGTTGTTCTGTTTCTTGAGGTTTTTTCTCCTCACAAAAGGCTCTCATGTAATTAATTGTTGCAGTTTTTTTCCCATGTATTCTGTTTGATTTGCTTCTTACTATATATGGATTTTTTTTCTT
>JADBJO010016894.1:29371-39211 GCA_016801955.1 Conus betulinus | reverse complement strand
GGAAGAAAAGAGAGAGGAGGGCTTCAACGCGTGGACAACCATTACACATTTGATTATCTCTTTTGATTTTTAGGATTCAGTGCTTATGTACATTAAATTCTGGCGAACTTTGATCATTATTTGGTGTTTCTGCATCCTTTATTGCTGTCGTCATCACTGACAAACTTTTGCAGTGTAAATGTGTTTACGTTGCCGTAAAAAAATTGCTTTTCATGCTGATACCAAATACGCGGGCGCCACTTACACTGACAATCAGTTAACATGGCCAGTACAAGAAAGCGACAACGTTTTGATTGCTTGTCGGCTGTTTGAATGGTATCATATGCGAACAAGCGGGCTTGAGGTTGAATTGCCTGACAGTGATCTTTGTTACCAAGAACTAGAAAGGAAATGTTTTCAAAAAACAAGTTTTTACTGGCGAAAACATGAATTCTGTGAATTCCCCTTCCTTCTTCCCCCCTGTGAATGTCATAACTACGGCTTTGCTGTTCACTTTCAGGAGGAGAACCTTTTCAGAACACCGGGATTTTGTCAGCCAGTCTAAACTTAAAAGGAACTGTGATATGTGTAGCATCTTACTTAAGACCGCGATGTGTGTGCCATTTTGCACGTCCGTGTGTGTGTGTGTGCGCGCGCCGCGAGCGTGTGGTGTCGGTGTGTTATGTGTAATGCGACATGTGTGCTTTTTCGTGTGTACGTGCGGTACGTGGAATGCGTGTGCGACACGTGCGCGCGTGAGTGCGTGCGTGCGTTCTGTTGTGTGGTGTGAGTGTGGTTGTTGTTGTGTGTGGTTGTGTTGTTGTTGTTGTTGTTGTGTTGTGTTGCGCGCGAGCATAATGTGTACAACGATTGTGTAAAGATGAGTGAAGTTTCTTTCTGCCACATAACTTTTCTACTTTCATTTGTCACGTGTTACCTTTTCCCTTGGTGTTATTTTTTCATTTATTGTCGGAAATTATATTCTGGTAGTTAACCCCGAGAGTGAAGTGAAGCATACTTAAGCCACACTGTGCGCGTGCGTGCACGCGCGCGCGCGCGTGTGTGTGTTTTGTGTCACGAGAGAAGAGAGAGAGGAGGGAGACGGAGAGAGAAGAGTTATATAAAGTGCATATGACCTTTTGCTTTTTTTTCTCCTACACCCCCGTCCCATCACCCATCCCCTTCTTTTTTTCTCTCGTCCGTCTTCCCCCCCCCTCCTCTTCCCCCCCCCCCCCCGCCCCCCCCATTCTCTCATCTCTCACCTTGAATTGCTTCAAGTGTAAAAATCTTTCGTGTCCTTTGCTGCTGTTCGTACCGTATTTTCTGTTTTGTTGACCTTTTCTCTCATAACTTGTCGATGTTCACTTCAGACGGCAGGAACATCTATCTATTTCTTTTTATCGCAAGTAACGTAAGTGTCTTGTACGTGTTACATGTCTAGAAGTGTACCAGGTATTTTTGTGTACCAGTGTTCTCAACACACGTGTTGTAGCATGGATGTCGTTCATGTAGAAAGTAGAGACGAAGTCGGTGCAATGCTGACTTAAGCCATGCTTTTGCAGTGGTGAAATACTTGAAATATGAAATATGAAATAAGAAATGTGTGAAATCAATGAAAATAACAAAAGAACCGCTCTCTCCTATCTCTCTCTTCCTCCTCTCTCTCCTCATCTCTCTCGCTCTCTTCTTTGTCCCTATGGCTCTTCGGCCCCATCCCTCCCTCCTCCTCTATCCCCCCCCACTCCCCCCTCTCTCCTTTCTTCCTCTATCTCTCTCTCTCTTTTCTCTTCTCTGTTTCTTTTGTATTGCTATTTTTTGTTTTTGTGTGTTTGTTTTCCCATTATTTTTGCATAGCAAAAAAAAAATGTTCATACGCATTTGACATAAGGTATGTTCTCAGTTTTTTCTTTCTTTTTGTTTCGTTCTGTAGTGTTAACGGTCTGCACGCCGTAATGTGTACTTTCAATACCTCTGAAGTATACACAATTACCGTGGAGTACGATTGTCGTCTGTCTAACCACCACCCCTTACCCTACCTCCCCCCGCCTGCCCGCTTCCTTCCCTTTACCAGCCGCGCCAGCATTTTCCCCCTCCGTTTCTCCCACCCTTACTACTTTGTTTGGCTGTATTATGTGTGTGGTGTGTGTGTGTTGTGTGTGTGTGTGTGTGTGTGTGTGTGTGGTGTGTGTGCTGGGTGTGTGTGTATTAGTTGCTGATGGCGTCGTTGTATTAGGTTGGCAGAATGCCTTCATGAAAATGCGCCTCCCTTCCACTGTATTTGTCCTCCGGCTTTCTCGTGTACCACGTTGTACTGTTTTTTTTTTGTTTTTTTTTTTTGATGATGACCGTGTTACGTTGTCACATTAAAGGGGTAAGGCCACTGTATTTGAATAAACCTTTCTTTGTCTTTGTATGTCTGTCTGTCTATCTAATCTCTCTCTACTCTTTCTCTCTCTCTCTCTCTATCTCTGTGTCTCTATCCTGTCTCTCCTCGCTCTCTCTCCTTTCTCTTGTCTGTCTGTCTCTCTCTCTCTAGGTCTGTCTGTCTGTCTCTCTCTCTCTTGTCTCTCTCTCTCTTCTCTCTCTCTCTTCTCTTTCAAATTGATGAAGAGGACACAGTAAAAAACACGGGTTTTTAACAGGCCAAGCATCTAATATATAGCTTGGATTAAAAAATCGCCAATACTTGTTACGCGCTTCTTTCCATTTTTATCTGTCCTCCTTCTGAGGAGCTTTGGCCTTTACGAAATAATCTCTCTATCTATCTCTCTCTCTCTCCTCTCTCTCTCCTCTCTTCTCACACACAACACACAACACACACACCACACACACACACACACACATAGACATTTATTGCTCTTCACTCATTTAGTAAAGAAATATACCTCGTTGATCATTGATTATTTACAGGCTTCTGCGATTGTTTTGAACAAGAAAGAGACTTTGGATCTCAAGAAAATGAAAGTCCGTGGATATGGCCTGCAAGAAATGTTGTGTTACATTGAAGTGCATTGGCCTCTTCTCCCGTATTTTGTTCAAATGCAGTGTCCTGTTCTGAGTAACCTCTGAAACTGTTTCTCAGTTTGAACCTAACTCCTAGGAACTTATATATTGAGGCCTCTGTGTTGTGTGTGTGTGTGTGTGTGTGTGTGTGTGGTGTGTGTGTGAATGCCGTTACACAAAGAGAATGTAGGTCGTGATCTGTAAAATTTTTTTTTTAAAGAATAAGAGACAGTTTGTGCCATGATGAACTTTTTTGCACGTTGATTTGAGAAGAGTACTTCTGTTCCCTGTACGTTTATCAGTTCTCGTGAAATGTTGTCACCCCTTTCTTGTGGGGGCTATGGCCTTAATGAAATGAAACATCTGAATCTAGTCTGGAATTTCTATCCCTCTTTCTACCTCCCTTCCCTCCCTCTCTCCCTCTCTCTGTCTGCCTCTCTCCTCTCTCTCTCTCTCTCCCTCTGTCTTCTCTCTCCACTCTCTCTCTCTCCCTCTTTCTCTGTCTCTGTCAAACAAATCCTCTCTCTCTCTCCCCTCTCTCTCATCTCTTAAGGATCAATGTCTCCTCCTCTCTCCCTCTCCACTCTCTCTCTCTCTCCCGTCCTCTTAGGGTATTGTTCTCTTTTTGCCCAGTCTGTCTCTGGTGCATCACCTCTTCTCATCCATCCTCCCCCCCTCCCCCCCCCCCCCACCCCCCCCCCCCCCCCCAGTTCCTCTCATTAATCCCTGCTCTTCATCAGTTGTTTTTTTCTGCTTCCAGCCTATCTCCCCCCTCCCCCCCCCCCCCCCCCCCCCCCCCCCCCCCCCCCTTTTTTTTTTTTTTTTTTTTTTTTTTTTTTTGCGGCCGTTTTTTTTCTCGCCCGCCCACTTCATCACCTACCTACTTTCTGTATGTTTGTCCATTCGCCTTTTTTTTTTCCTCTCTCCTTTCAAATCCCCCTTTCCCTCCTCTCTACTTACGGTTCGTGTACCGCCTTCGTGTGCTTCTTCCACTCTTCTGTTTTTCGTCATCAATTTCTCTCCGTAGTAACTTCTCTCCCCCCCCCACCCCCCCCCCCCCCCCCCTTCCTCCTTTTTTAAGCCTGTCCCGTCTCCTCCCTCCCCATATTTTCTTCTTCTTCTTCTTCTCCTCCTCTCTCTCTCATGTTATTATTTTTCCCTGCATTTTCCACCTTTCCATGATTTTTTTTTTTCCTTTAATTTCTTCTCTTCTATTTAGTTGTCTTCATTTTCCCCAGCTATATTCTTCTTCTCCCATCTTTTTTTGTTTTTTGTTTGTTTTGTCTCCATTCCCCTCTTCCAAACGCCTGTCCCTTTTTAGTTGTTTGTTTTCCTTTTCCGGTGTCCTCAGGTTTGGAATGTGATAAGAGTCTGGCATTAGTCCGCAAGCTTGCCTCTCCCGCTCTCTCTCTCTCTCTCTCTCTCTCTCTCTCTCTCTCCTTCTCCCTCTCTCTCTCTCTCCTCTCTCTACGTGTATTGTGTAGGCATGATTTCTAAAGGAAACAGAGAAGAGAAAATGATGAAACTGGTTGAAAAGAAAAAAAAAACCTGTTCTTAAAGCGAAAAGTTGTGATTGATTGGTTGTTTGTTCTTTTTGTTTTCTTCTACTCCTCTCCGTTCCCCTCTATTACAACGTAGAGGCGCGCACGAGGTCGAGCTCATTTTTTTTCTTTTTTTTTCTGTATATTTAAGTTATTCAGGAAACCTTGAGGCAATATCTGGAGGGAAAATATATATATATATATGAAGGGGAAGACAAAACCAAACCAAACAAAACGAAGAAACAAATAAACAAGAAACGAAAAACACCAGTCCGTTGTAGGTCCCACAACAGCGATTGTTCATGGATATCTTATGCCTTCAGTGTAGACCCCCCACAAATTCCCGTGATAAACAAACCGTGGGCATGCCTCGTAGAACACCGACGTGGAGGGGGGATTTTTTGTTTGTATGTTTGTTTGTTTTAGGAGGAGGGGTTGGGGGTGGAGGTGGGCGTGGAGGGGCAGAAGGGGGGAGGGTGGGGGTGGGTATGGGGTCAAGTGTTTCCAATGCACTTTGATGGGCAGGGATTGGGAATGTCTGGTAGCGCTCTCTCTCTCCTCTCCTTTACCTTTCAGTATACCTTGATAGAGGAGGTTGAGAGAAAGAGAGAGAGGAGGGAAGAGAGGATTTAGGAGACCGTGCGCGCGCGCGCGCGCGCGAGAGAGAGAGAGAGAGAGAGAGAGAGAGATGAGAGAGAGAGAGAGAGAGAGAGAATATAGCGAAAATGTGAGTACTTTCGTGCCTCGATAAATGGAAGTTGAGAGAGAGACAGAGAGAGAGAGAGATTAGAGCGAAAACGTGATACTTTCGTGCCTTGATAGATGGAGGTTTTTAGAGAGAGAGAGAGAGAGAGAGTATTGCAAAAAACGAGAGAGAGAGAGAGAACACGTGCGTATTTTCGTGAGCGGTGAAGCGCAGGTGGTCTGCTGTCACTAGCACTGGTGTGGGACTGCTCAGGGTGTCTGTTGGCAATCCTGCATAAAGGATTTTTTTAGTGTGCGTGTGAATCTCAGTGTGTTTTGTGTTCTCTGTCTCTGTCTGTCTGCCTGTATGTCTGAATAGTCTGTCTGTTTTGTCTGTCTGTCTCTTTCTCTCACCCTCTATCTCTGTATCTATCTATCTATTTATCTGTCTATCTGACTATCTGTCTCCCTTCTCTCACGCTCTTTCCTTCTCTTTGTATCTCTGTTACCTCTCTCTCTCTTTCCTGTCTTTCGCTGCCCCTCCCCCCCCCCCTCTCTCTCTCTCTCTCTCTCTCTCTCTCTCTCTCTTCACCTCTCTGTCTCTCTCTCTCTCTCTCTCTCTGCCTCTCTCTCTCTCTCTCTCTCTCTCTCTCTCGTTCCCTTCTATCTCCCCCCTCTCTCTCTCCCTCCCTGTCCCCCTCCTTCTCCCCATATCCCTCTTTTCCATCTCTTCCCCTCTCCATCTCTTTGTCCCTCTTCCCTCTCGACAGTGTCTCTGCGCACGCGCTTACAGTCACGTGCACAAACAATGATGACAGCTGCAAAGGGTTTTAGATTAAGCCTTGTAAATCCTAACTTCCAGTGGTTGACCAAAGAATATCACATTGAACAAAGAGAATATAGGCCAACACAAAGAGCAGGCAATTCCTCCGTCATTAAGAAAAATGACCTTGCAACTTTAGGTTAATAGAGAATGAAAATGAAGAAAAAAAAAAAAAAAAGGGGGGGGGGGGGGGGGCTGGAGGGGGAGGGGGGGAAGAGAAAATGGATATGAAGCGGAGAGCGTCAAAGAAGAGTTATCAAACCTTCACCAGATGTCGCTTTGGACTGCACACACCACTCGCAACGGTGCGGTGGCCCCACGACCCACACACGTGTATATAGGCCTTAACCATTTGTCTTTACTGTGTTTATCTCTCTTTCACAGATGGGGCATTACTGATGATGATGATAAATACAGTAACAGCAACCTACGGAAGAACGTATGCTTGTATCTGTAACAAAGTCTTTAAAAGGCGTGCTCCTGCAGTTCAAGACTCTGATTGCTGATATCGAAGCAGGTAACCATGAAAGACTATTCGTTGCAGATGTTAGACTTCTCTTCTCGGTACTTTGATGTGTGTGGTTATGTTCATTGTTAATGTGTCATTGTATATGGTTATGTTTATTGAAAATGTGTCATTGTAGATGGTTATATTCACTGTAAACGTGTCATTGCATGTGATTATGTTCATTGTAAATGTGTCATTGTAGATGGTTATGTTCATTGCTAATGTGTGATCGTATATGCTTATGTCCATTGTTAATGTGCCATTGTATATGATTATCCTCATTGTAAATGTGTTATTGTATATAATTATGTTCATTGTAAATGAGTCATTGTATACAGTTATGTTCATTGTTAAATACGTCATTGTATATGTGTATGTTCATTGTTAATGTGTCATTGTATATGGTTATGTTCATTGTAAATGAGTCATTGTATATGTTTATGTTCATTGTTAATGTGTCATTGTATATGGTTATGTTCATTGTTAATGCGTCATTGTATATGTTTATGTTCATTGTTAATGTGTCATTATGATTATGTTCATTGTTAATGCGTCATTGTATATGTTTATGTTCATTATTAATGTGCCATTGTATATGATTATGTTCATTGTTAATGTGTCATTGTATATGATTATGTTCATTGTTAATGTGTCATTGTAGATGGTTATGTTCATTGTTAAATGCGTCATTGTATATGATTATGTTCATTGTTAATGTGTCATTGTATATGGTGGATTCTTCCCCTCTGCACCTGATGCTAGTCGTGCAAGACATGCCTTGTCAGAGGAGTTTTCAAGTGAGTCCACCTTTCACCGATGATACGAGTCGCCCATGCATACTTAATATGCGGCCGTATCCGATTATTGCTCTAGTGCACGTGGGTGTTTTTACCCCCACAACTGAGAACCCACCTCATGGAAGTATGTAGTTCAAATAACGAAACAAAATTGCCTCCTCTTGCGACAGTTCATAAGAGATATAATGATTTCATTTGTGTCCCTGGGTCGGTCGTTAGCGACCCAGGACGTACGGGGCAAAGGTGATAATCGCTTCGCTAGCAGCAGATGGGAACCATCTAAATCTTACTTGACAACAGAACCATCACATGCCTTGAGCCGACCGTCTCTCTCTCTCTCTCTGTCTCTCTCTCTCTCTCTCTCTCTCTCTCTCTTGAAATCAGAACCATTTGTATTACATTTCTTGGGTCGACTCTTTATCTCTGTCTCCCTCCCTTCCTCTCTCTCTCTCTCTCTCTCTCTCTCTCTCTCTCTCTCTCTTTTGAAAACAGAATCATTTGTATTACATGTCTTGAGTCGACTCTTTATCTCTATGTCTCCCTCCCTTCCTCTCTGTCTCTGTCTCTGTCTGTCTGTCTGTCTGTCTGTCTGTCTGTCTCTCTCTCTCTCTCTCTCTCTCTCTCTCTCTCTCTCTCTCTCTCCTCTCTCTCTCTCTCTCTCTCTCTCTCTCTTGAAAACAGAACAAGTGGTATCACATGTCTTGAGTCGACTCTCTGTCTCTCTCTGCCTCTGTCTCTCTCTCCCTCCCTCCCTCTCTCTCTCCTCTCTCTCTCTCTCTCTCTCTCTTTCTCTCTCTCCTCTCTGTCTCCCTCTCTCTCGCTCGCTCGCGAGCGTACGTGTGAGTGGCTGTGAGAGAGAGAGAGACAGAAAGAGAGAGAGTGCATCAAAGTATATGAAAACGTACGTGTGTGCTGGCTTAATTATGCAATTGCCTCGTGGGATGAGTCCTGGCAAGAGAAAGCACAAGAGTTCAGAGAGAGCGACAGACAGACAGAGAGAAAGTAGAAGAGGAAGGAGGAGAACAAGAAGAAGAGGAAGAAACAAGAAAAAAAAACAAAAAAAACACGATGCATAGAGTGAACGAAAAAAAAAAAAACAAAGAAGGAAATGTAGAGACAAGAATCATTATCAAAGTGAGAAGAAGAAAAAAAAAAAAAAAAGAAAGAAGAGAACGCATGAGAGAAAAAACGATAGTGAAAGGGAAAAAAAAACGAAAAGAAAGGACCAAAAAAAAGGACAAGCAGCTTACGCTGAGCGAAGGACGTTATGAAAAGGTCACCGTGTCATGGTGAACGATCGTCTTTCCCAGAACTGGGGCACAAACGTTTCAACATCCCATGCTCCTGGGCAACCTCTGCTCTGACGTCCTTCATTCTCGGTCGGAGCATCCTCTGCCTTCGGTGCCATCCGATGATCCCCGAGTAAGGAGCGGGACAGCTGAGCATCCCCCCTCTCTCTCTCTCTCTCTCTCTCTCTCTCTCTCTCTCTCTCTCTCTCTCTCTCTCTCTCTCTCTCTCTCTCTCTCTCTCTCTCTGACAGAGCCAAAATCTAATAAGTACGACGCTGTGTGTCTGTTGAAACAGCAGATAACACACACACACACACACACACACACACACACACACACACACACACACACACACACACACAGGAGAGAAAGAAATAAAGAAAGAAAGAAAAAATGTGGTTAGAAATTTCAGTGATGATTTTTGCTTCGTTCCAAAACTGTCATTTAGATATTCACATGCGAAACTCGCGTGCTCATGTACTTTTTGGAATGTGTATTCATCTTCAGTGTTACAGAAATATTGGAAGTATGACAGTTTGGAAAACAAATGACTATGTTTAATTATCTCTCAACGTCATGAGAGAAAGAGGTGTGTGTGTGTGTGTGTGTGTGTGTGTGTGTGTGTGTGTGTGTGTGTGTGTGAGAGAGATTGAGAGAGAGAGAGAGAGAGAGGAGAGAGAGAGAGAGAGAGAGAATGCGTGTATGTGTAAGGTCCAGAGAGAGAGAAAGCATTCGTATATGTGTATATGTAAGGTCTTGAGAGAGAGAGAGAGGGGGGGGGGGGGGGGGATATGGGGGGGGAGGGGGGTGAATGTGTTACGAAGGAGCGGAGAGGGTGTGTGCGCACCTGTGAGTATATGTGTGTGCGCGCTCGCAGTTGTGCGTATCCTCGTGAAAATGTGAGAGCTCTCGACAGTGACCTAACCTGAAAGCACCGCAGCTGGGCTGTGGGGCACAGCTGTAACAGACTGGCTTGACTGATTGATAGGTTGGTTGATATCAAGCCCGGATTGCTTGCCTACGCCAGTCATTGTGTGGTCGGTTATTGCGGTGTCCACTGTTTAGTTTCGGCCAGTTATTAAACGTTTGGCTGGCTGTGCCTGACACACAAAAGCCGGTCTGTTGACGGGAGAGTTTCACATGTAGCGAAGAGGGTTTGTTTGGGAGTTGTCGGTCAGATCGATGTTTGGTGATTTTACTGACCGTTCCTTTGGGT
>JADBJO010016894.1:19371-24371 GCA_016801955.1 Conus betulinus | reverse complement strand
CTGATTTCCTTTCGTCATCTGTCGATCTGCCTTTTTTTTTTTTTTTTGTCTGTCGAGCCCTGTGTATCTATACTTGCCCATTCATCCAACATCCATTCGTCTTCCATCCACATGTCTGTCTGTCCGTCTCTCCCTGTGTGTGTGTGTGTGTGTGTGTGTGTGTGTGTGTGTGTGTGTGTGTGTGTGTGTGTGTGTGTGTGTGTGTGTGTGTGTGTGTGTGTGTGTGTGTGAGAGAGAGAGAAAGAGAGAGAGAGACAGACAGACAGACAGACAGACAGACAGACAGACCAGAAGGCAGCTAGCTCCAGGGAAGCCAACATGCTTGCGACGGTTGGTAGGCGAGTGTCTATCGTGGGCCTGCCTGCAAAGACCTCGCTTCTCATGTTCCTGCGGTGTGTGATAGAGGGCACTGAGGATTGACACAGATCGCCTTGAGGAAGCATACATTATACCCCTGTGTGAGTCATACCGGAGGGGGGGGGGGGGGGGGTATGCGCGCGCGCGCGCGTGTGTGTGTGTGTGTGTTCACGCCGCGCGCGCGCCTGTGTAAAGAAAATGGGGGCGGGAGGTGAGGTGTGGCGGCGGCTGATCTTTACAGCTGAAGCGATGATCATTGTGACCTGAATGATGCGAGCTGAGAACCTTTTGCGTTGATCTTTTGAACTTTACACCAAGTGGTAAATTGTGAGAAAAAAAAAGACAAAGTGAATAAAGATTGCTGGAATCGGAGATGTTTCCACAGATTGGATGTGATATCACCTCTCTCTCTCTCCCTCTCTCTCTCTCTCTCTCTCTCTCTCTCTCTCTCTCTCTCTCTCTCTCTCACACACACACACACACACACACACACACACACACACACACATCCTTTTTTCCCATCCTCCACCACTACCACCACCACCCCTTCTCCACTTACCCTATTCCTCCTGTCAGCGCGCTGGCCTCACTCACGTGCGGGTTTTCCATGCGTCACTGTGATACTGACATAATTATATCTAATTTATCAGTGCTGGGATCTGCTCCGTCTTCACGTGGTGTCGTTCTAGGGGTGTTGGGGTAGAGTTTAGTTCTCGTCCTGTCGCCCCTCCCACCCAGGAATCCTCCCCACTCCCCACCTCCAGCCCTCCCCCCCCCTCCCTGCCGCTCCCTCTCCCCCCCCCCCCCCCCCCCCCCCCAAAAATTCCAAACATCTTTCACTCCTTTCTCCACTCTTCTCTCCATACTCCTGAAAGGTGCCATCACGATATGCCTTTTCCCGATTCGTCAGCACTAAGTCGTAATCTTAATTTGCGCGCGCGCGCGTTTGTGTGTGTGTATGTGAGTGTGTGTGTGTGTGAGTTGTGTGCGTGTGTGAGCGCGCGCGCGCGCGCGTGTGTGTGTGTGTGTGTGTGTGTGTGTGTGTGTGTGTGTGTGTGTGTGTGGACGTTAAGCGTGAATGCAGCCTGCTGTCCAGGGATCCGGGCGTGTGGTTGGCTCAGTGGCAAAGCACCCGAGTCTGACAGTCTGACACTGCGAGTTCAAACCCCGCAGGGTGCCCGCCCCCCCCCCCCCCCCCCCCCCCCCCCCCCCCCCCCCCCCCCCCCCCCCGAAAAAAGTGAAAATCGGCATTTTCCGTTCCCCGAATAGACATAATGTTGTGCTGGTGGTCAGGTGCAGTGTTCACATCCTACCTCCCCCCTCCCCCCTCCCCCGCCCCACCCCACCCCGTACCTTCGTCTCTTGGGGATGTAAACTCTCGTCGTGCTCGATCACTCAACCCAAAGTAGATGTTGACGTAAAGTCTGGATTGGGAGCCCCCTCCCACTCGATTTAACTTTCAGTGGGTTGAGTGCAGCTGAGAGAGTTGCAGCAGTAAGCAACAGAGGGAACTTTTTTTAAATAGCATCGACCAGTCAGTTAATGTTTCCATTTATGGCGCACTGAAAGAGGGGATAGGGGTGGGGGTGGGGAGGGAGGGGAGAGAAGCGATTCATTCTTTAGTGCAAGTAAAGCTTCCTGACAGGCTTCTGGCCCTACAATGTTTTACTCTTAGAGTGCGTCGAAGATTAAGGATTGTGATGGAAAACGCGATGAAGCAGTTCTAGGCAAGAGACTGTGATCGTAGAGTTTTCTTTTTCTCAATTTTTTTTTTTCAATCTGTTTTATTATCTGTATATGTTAACACAGGTATGAGACCAAGCGATTCTCTGCAGATCGGAAACTTTCTGTCGATTGGTTGGTGACTGTCGCGGTGTTTTCCTAACTAAATATGTGTCATCGGAAATGAAATGAGGCAGGGAACAGCAAACAATAAACAGTAAAACAGTGGGGGGTAGTCTTTGCTCCCATAAGGAAACCTAACACAGAGTAACTTTTATTCAAGACTGGCACAGCCTTTTAAACTTGAATAAAGTCAGACAAATACAAAGACGAACAATCTAATAGTGGGGGGAAAAACAAGCGCAGGCCAACAACTAAATTGTCTTCATAGACTTGGCAGAACTTTGAACTTAAGGAGAGCAGAGGGGGGGGGGGGGGGGGGGGGGGGGGGGGGGGGGGGGCAGGAGGTTGAAGATGTAAAAAACTGGGAACATGAAATTAAGAAAATATGAGAACTTTTCACTGGCTGCATAAGGGAACCATCGCAATCCCTTTTAAAGGGCAGATATATTTGTATTGCCTGCTCCGAGGCCTTTCGTCCGCTGGGTCGGAAACTCATCAAGGAGACACGGCTGGCTGTATCTGCGCTCCCGGCATCAAATAGAGACACACCACAGTCCATAATACCGTGGTGTTCTCACCACCAAGGGTGCAAAAAAGAATCCAATAGCACCCCCGAAGCAGCCAGCGAAGAGTAGTAAAGGAAAACCAAACGAAAGTGTGGGGAGGAAAAAAGTTGCTAAAAAAAACTACAGATATTATCGGAAATGAAATGAATTTTTTTTTTCAAATCTGTTTTATTATCTGTATATGTTAACACAGGTATGAGACCAAGCGATTCTCTGCAGATCGGAAACTTTCTGTCGATTGGTCGGTGACTGTCGCGGTGTTTTCCTAACTAAATATGTGTCATTGGAAATGAAATGAGGCAGGGAACAGCAAACAATAAACAGTAAACAAGTGGGGTAGTCTTTGCTCCCATAAGGAAACCTAACACAGAGTAACTTTTATTCAAGACTGGCACAGCCTTTTAAACTTGAATGAAGTCAGACAAATACAAAGACGAACAATCTAATAGTGGGGGGAAAAGGCCGCGGAGCAGGCAATACAAATATATCTGCCTTTAAAAGAGATTGCGATGGTTCCCTTATGCAGCCAGTGAAGAGTTCTCATATTTTCTTAATTTCATGTTCCCAGTTTTTACATCTTCAACCTCCTGCTTCCCCCCCCCCCCCCCCCCTCTCCTTAAGTTCAAAGTTCTGCCAAGTCATTACTATGAAGACAACTTAGTTGTTGGCCTGCGCTGTTTTTTTTTCCCCACTATTAGATTGTTCGTCTTTGTATTTGTCTGACTTTATTCAAATTTAAAAGGCTGTGCCAGTCTTGAATAAAAGTTACTCTGTGTTAGGTTTCCTTATGGGAGCAAAGACTACCCCACTTGTTAACTGTTTATTGTTTGCTGTTCCCTGCCTCATTTCATTTCCGATTTCGTTTTGATTAAATCGAGGTATTTGTATTTGTTTCTGTCTGTCTCTGTGTTTGTCTTTTGATCTCCCTTGCATCCTTGGGTGGATCCTCAAGCGTAGGCTCAAAGATTGCCCCCTACATTTTATACTATTTGCATATAATATCTGTAGTTTTTCAGCAACTTTTTTCCCCCCACACTTTCGTTTGGTTTCCTTTACTACTCTTCGCTGGCTGCTTCGGGGGTGCTATTGGATTCTTTTTTGCACCCTTGGTGGTGGTGAGAACACCACGGTATTATGGACTGTGGTGTGTCTCTATTTGACGCTGGGAGCGCAGATACAGCCAGCTGTGTCTCCCTGATGAGTTTCCGACCCAGCGGACGAAAGGCCTCGGAGCAGGCAATACAAATATATCTGCTTTTAAAAGGGATTGCGATGGTTCCCTTATGCAGCCAGTGAAGAGTTTTATATATCTGATATATTTTCTTAATTTCAAGTTCCCAGTTTTTACATCTTCAAACCTCCTTCCCCCTCTTTGAGTCCAAAGTTTTGTCAAGTCATTACTATGAAGACAATTTAGTTGTTGGCCTGCGCTTGTTTTTCCCCCACTATTAGATTGTTCGTCTTTGTATTTGTCTGACTTTATTCAAGTTTTAAAAGGCTGTGCCAGTCTTGAATAAAAGTTACTCTGTGTTAGGTTTCCTTATGGGAGCAAAGACTACCTCACTTGTTTACTGTTTATTAAATATGTGTCAGTTTACGAAAAGAAATCACAGACCGTAACGGAAGCAGTCGCAGAACGTATCTAAATAAGTCACAGACCTTACCTAAAGAAATCACAGACCGTAACGAAAGCAGTGGCAGAACGTATCTAAATAAGTCACAGACTATGCCTGAAAAAAAAAAAAAGTCACAGACCTTAACCGAAGAAGTCACAGACCTTACCCAAGAAGTCACAGTCTTTGCCTAAAGAAGTCACAGACCTTACCTAAAGAAGTCACAGACCTTACCCAAAGAAGTCACAAACCTTAAAGAAGTCACAGACCTTACCTAAAGAAGTCACAGACCTTACCTAAAGAAGTCACAGACCTTACCCAAAGAAGTCACAGACCTTTCCAAGAAGTCACAGACCGTACCTAAAGAACTCGCAGACCTTATCTAAAGAAGTCATAGACCTTGCCTATGGAAGTCCAGACCTTGCCTATAGAAGTCACAGACCTTACCTAAAGAAGTCACAAACCTTAAAGAAGTCACAGACCTTACCTAAAGAAGTTACAGACCTTACCTAAAGAAGTCACAGACCTTACCTAAAGAAGTTACAGACCTTACCTAAAGAAATCACAGACCTTACCTAAAGAAGTCACAGACTTTACCTAAAGAAGTGACAGACCTTAC
>JADBJO010016894.1:9371-11871 GCA_016801955.1 Conus betulinus | reverse complement strand
TCCTCCCAATCCCCCCCCCCCCCCCCCCCCCCCCCCCCCTGCTGCATGTCTTCTGTGTATTAAATGGATGATGTGTCTGCAGGACGATTCCAATATTCCAACCCCACTGTTATCCCATCCCAAAAAACCGCCATTGCAGTCTTTGATGCACTGTTTTGTTGTGCTGAAGTGTGTGGGTGTGGGTGTGTGTGAATGTGTGTGGAGGGGGTGAGGTAAGACAAAGCCCCTGAGTCCATCTTAATCTCCTCTCTTGATAACAGGGAAGTTTTCTTTTCCCCACCCTACCCCCCATCTGGATCTACATTAAGACACTCAACATTCAGTGAGAGAGACAGACAGACAGACACAGAGGCGTGCAGGCAGGCAGGCAGGCAGACAAGATAAGACAAGTGACTGAGTAATCTTGGGCTTGGTTTGTCTCCAAACGACTGAAGCTTCTCGCCCAGTTCAGTCAGCAGCAGTCCAGCAGCTATACGGGCTGACGCCAAGTCCCCTGAGGCCCCGGTCACTTCCCAGTTAACTGGCCACACCATGCTGTACCCCACGCTGGACAGAGAGAGGGCTTGACCTCCGCAGATCAGTACCATCTCATACCTATTTGGACTCTCTCCCTCCCTGCGTACTGCCTAGGTTGCCCTGAGGTCCCATTGGTCAGTGCAGCACAGTGGACATCCTGTGTCAGAATCTTCTGTGTGGCAGGCTGGGGAAGATTGGTTGCATTGAAAGAACTTGTCAAATCTTTTTTTTCACACCCATTGTTTTGTAATTGAGGATTAAAGAAGACAGCACAAGCAGTCACTGTGAGGAAATAAAAAATGGAGCAACGATGTAGAAAAATGCGAAATGCATAGAATGTGCGCGCATGCACACACACACACACGCACGCACGAACGCGCACACACACACAGTCTCACACACACACACACACACACACACACACACACACACACACACACACACACACACACACACAGCTTAAGTCGATGGCTGGAAATGTAGGAACATCCATTACAATGCCTGGAGAATGGGGAGTCCAGCAGCTGGCTATACATACAGGCTGAACCCTGCACGTGAAGAGGTCCAGGAGGTATCAGTCACTGGACCACATCGCTGTTTATAGTGGTGAGACATAGAGCAGTGCTTTAAGAGAGAGAGAGAGAGAAATGGGAGAGTGAGAGATAGGGGGGTGGGGGTGGGGGGAGCGTGAGAGTAGGAGAGAGAAAAATGTACAGAGACGCTGGTCTATACAATGCTAATCAGAGTTGAGTGGCTTGTCCAGAGTCGGGAATTTTTGTGTCGAGAATGGTGGGGGAAACGGGGAATGGTGTGTGTGCAGGGGGGGGGGGGGGGGGGGGTAAACTTCCATCATAGAGGTCTGCATTGATTACAAAATAGTTGTACACGAGGGAGGAGAGGAGGTGGGGAGGAGAAAGTGTAGCTGCAAAAACGCATGGTTTACCTAATGAAGAATGAAATCGGCTCACCCAAAAGTTTGAAGTTGTTGAACAGGTAGGGGAAGGGAATGGGTAGGGTGGGGCGTGGGATGGTAACAGCAGACCTTATGCAGAATCCGATACACTAACCAAATATGGCATGGGAGTGAATGAGGGCCGTGGAGAAGGGAGGAAGGTGGCACTCCACAAATTGCATGTCTTCTAAGTATTTATTGGATGGCGTGTCTCCAGGATGATTCGAATATCCCGTACTGCCATCCCATTCCCAAACCTGAGATTGCAGTCTCTGATGCTGTTTCAGAATTTTTTTTTTTTTTTTTTTTTTTTTTTTTTTGGGGGGGGGGGGGGGGAAGAGATTTGTGTGTTAGTGTGGAGGGGGAGAATGGAGTCTATCTTTATGTCCTCTTCTGATAAAAGAGAGATCCCCCCATCCCACCCCCACCCCCCAGGTCTTCACTGTGACACTCAAGATTGAGTGGGAGACAGACAGACAGACAGAGATACAAGCAGACAGAGATACAAGTGACTGAGTAATCAGGGGGTTGGGTTGTCTCTAAATGACTCAAACTTCTCGCCCAATTCAGTCAGCAGCAGACATAGTAGTGTGACAAAAGTTGGGGGTGGGTTGGTGGGTCCTCTAGGGGAAGAAATTGGACTATTTTCTCTAATAGAGTTATGTTAAAATTTCACCTCCACCTCTCTCTTACTAGTGATGGAAGGAGCAACTTTCTGGTACTAGTCATCAAAAGAAATTTGTATATTTCGTGGGACTGTTAAAAACTACTCAAGAGTTGCTCAGGGATACGTTTCCTTAGGCTTGTAATCTTAGAAGTACTTGTAGCTCCGAGAGACAGAATCAGAGAATAATTCAAACATTCAATACTGAAAGAACTGACACACGTTTAGTGCACTTTCACACACATCAGCTTTAGTTGTCTCTACAAGAATGAAATATTCAGATCAATTTCACATAGTTCCGGCTGGGTTTTGGTTACCACTGTTTCATCATTAAGATAAGGAAAGTTCTGGATGAGTTGAGTTGGAGT
>JADBJO010016893.1:20358-39213 GCA_016801955.1 Conus betulinus | reverse complement strand
CTGGGATATGAGAGACTGTAGCAATGAACATTAGGCACACCGTTTTCCTGGCGTGCACACCATGTCCGTGCAGACCTAGTTGATATATACACAGTGTCAACCTCTTAGGATCTATTTTTAAAAGGTAATCCATGTGCAATTGGATTTTAGTCGTAATCATTACAGAAGTGACGTAACAAGGAAAGTGGTGACCAAACGTGAGGACAGTACGAGGAGAAAATGGGAAGGAGCTTCCACAGTCCTGCTACCTTCACACAAGAAGCTGTAAACCAGACACAGAAGAAAAGTGAAGAAGCGAGCTGTTGGTAGCACCAGACGTCAGGTACTGAATCTGTCCACTGTGCACACAGTGTCAGTGCCAAGTCATTTACTCTGTGCACATCACTTGCAGCTCTTCACGTCTGGTGCCATCTGTATAACAAGGATTCACAGTTCCCCCATGACCTCGTCTTCCTCTCCCAATTCTTTTACTACACACATTAAGTTCTCTTCTCCATGGCTATGGCATGTAAACCTGATATGATGTACCCTGACAGTATGAACAAACTGTGGCATTGGACAATGTGCCCATCACGTCGACTGTCAACTGTGCACATAGTGCCGGTGCAAACAAACTTACTGTACGCACACTGGTGAACCTCTAGGATCTTTTCCTACAGGCTTGCAAATGTGCAGTTACACAATACGTTTTTCTGCTGCCGACATATCGTCTTGTTGATCATGTGAAATACGTAAATAATGTAGCGATGCACATCCTGCGTGTGTTCCGTGTTCACATCAGCGCCGACCTAGTTGATTTTTACCGTTCACATACCAACAGGCTATTCCCACACAAGTGTGCTGTCTGTACAAATCACCTTCGTCATACCTCCAACTCTTCACTCAGACAGTTCGTGTTATACAAAGCTGAACACTGTATAAAACAGCTCAGGTGGAAATGTCAACAGAAGAAAAAACGGCATGAAAAAACAAAGCTTTTGGTATCACAAAATTCACACGCACTTGACTCTGACTCCTATACCACTGATTTAGAAGACAGCTGTTCCAACCCAAAATGTCATGCCATCTCTTAAAGATTTTTTCCACTGTTATCGCAATACTTAGTATACGTGTCTGATGCGTCTTGTATGCTCAACCTCAACATTACAGAGTCAAACCACTCTAGTCAGAACCGGCTATAGTCTCGGGTTTAAACACCTCAACTACATGTCAACATCATGCACGGGTTTTGTCCACGCTTTAAAGTTCTCACAATATTATAAGGCATGCCTCTTTCTGGTCTACGAGTCTGACGAGGAGGGGAGAGAAGGGGAGAGAAAAAAGTGAAGTGAGAAACAAGACACACATATATACCACACAAAGGCACAGAGAGAGAGAGAGAGAGAGAGAGAGAGAGAGAGAGAGAGAGAGAGAGAGAGAGAGATTTTCGTCTCGGATCTATCCTGAGAGTCGACTTCAACAAGGTGACTTATGACTCAGTGTGGGCGGCCTGGCTGTAAGCATCATGAATCGACTTGAATTGATGTGTTCCACCTTTTAAGTTACTGGGCGATGGCATGCATTAATCACTCAGCTGGGATGAAAGTGACTGTAGCAATGGACATTAGGCACACTGTTTTCCTGGCGTGCACATATTGTCAGTGCAGACCTAGTTTATATAGTATGCACAGTGTGAACCACTTAGGATCTATTCCTAAAAGGTAATCTCTGTGTGCACTTAGACTTAAGTCGTAATCATTACAGAAGTGACGTAACAAGGAAAGTGGTGACCAAACGTGAGGACAGTACGAGGAGAAAATGGGAAGGAGCTTCCACAGTCCTGCTACCTTCACACAAGAAGCTGTAAACCAGACACAGAAGAAAAGTGAAGAAGCGAGCTGTTGGTAGCACCAGACGTCAGGTACTGAATCTGTCCACTGTGCACACAGTGTCAGTGCCAAGTCATTTACTCTGTGCACATCACTTGCAGCTCTTCACATCTGGTGCCATCTGTATAACACGGATTCACAGTTCCCCCATGACCTCTTCTCCCTAATTCTATTACTGCATACAGTAAGTGCTCTTCTCCATGGCTAGGGCATGTACACCTGATATGATGTACCCAGAAAACATGAACACACTGTGGCATTGGTCAATGTGCCCATTTTGACTGTCGAGTGTGCACATGGAGCCGGTGCCAACCAACTCACTGTATGCACACCGCCTTCCTCTAGGATATTTTCCTTACAGGAGTGAAGATGTGCAGTTAAACCATATCTTTTATTCTCTGACGACACTTTGTCCCGTTGATCGTCGGAAATATGTTTAATTCGTGTACCTCTGGGTTCAGAAGACGGCTTTTCTGACCCAAAATGTCATGCCGTCTCTCAAAGGTGTTGTTCCTTTATCTCGGTAATTATTAATATAAATGTGTGATGCATCTTATATGTTGAACCTCAATGTTACTTCATCAAGTCCAACCACTCTAGTTAGAACTGGCCACACAGTCTAGGGCTTCAACCACCTCAACTACATGTAAGCATCTTGCGCCCATTTTCCTTACGTAAATCAAGTCCTGTTCTTCCTGTAATATCAAATTCGCGCACTATACTCTGAAAATAGATTGTAGCACTGGACACCTGGCACAACACATCGCCTGAACTGTGCGTGCAATGCCAGTGCCGACGAACTTACTGTGTGCACAGTTTACAAATCTGTAGGATCTTTCCCTACAGTTAGGATCCTGTGCAAAGAAGCTAAGCATTATAGTCTCCACCGATACACAGCACGTCACAATCTTCTTGTGGTCATAAAATGTTTATCTCGATTCAACGTTAAATGTATTCGATCAACATGCGTTGTGTAAGTCCTTTTAGGTCTGCCACTCCTCTTATTGTGTAATGTGTCATTCTTGGTGTCTGCAAAGTCATCAAGACACCGATGTATGTATGCCTCGACGTAACTAAAGATAAATCCAGACATACACAACGACATAAAAGGTCATAGGCTGTCTTACCCCCTGTTCCACGCACTTTGTACCTGACCCATACTGTGGGGGAGGGATTACACCTCTGAATTCATTCCCTACATTATGAACTCTGTACACAGACGACGTACCTCTAGAAACTTTCCCTACAAATACAACTTGGCCCAGACTCGTTCCAATGGGTACCAGTTGTGTGTGCAGACAATACATCTGTACAATCTATCCTTTCAAGTCCTAACTCAGTACATGTGACGCTGCTCTAGGTCCTGAATTCCCAGTGCGTAATAAAACCTCAAACTTCCATCTCCTGGTTTGTTCACTGCATACTTTGGAAGGTTAGGATACCAGAAAACGTTACTGGACTCGTGCCATGGGATAAATAGCAGTGCGACAGACCAGTCAGTAGGTGAATGGTTTATGGCATCAGTCATGCACGATGCCTTAGGCTCTGCAGATGTCAGTGCCACACCTCTTACTGTATACACATGTGGTATAATCAGGGCATCTTCCCCAGCAAGGTTGTCTGTGCAACCACCTTACAATGGTTTCAATACATTTTCTCGTCAGAAACCCATTTGCCTTACGTCACTCAAGTCCTGTGCTCTGTGGGATATGAAATTCGCACAGTATACACTGAAAATGGACCGTAGCACTGGACGTTGGGCCACAACACATCGTCTGTGAACTGTGCATACAATGCCAGTGCTGACCCACTACTGTATGCACATAAGCCAAACCTCTGGGATATTTTCCTACAGGTGAAATAAAGTGCCAGCAAATGAAAGGTCTATTTCTTAAACAACACACTGGCATGCAATCATGAGTTTAGAATAGGAAAATGCTGAAAAGTATGATTATCTGTGATGAGACGGAGACAGAGAGAGAGAGAGAGAGAGAGAGAGAGAGAGAGAGAGAGAGAGAGAGAGGGGGGGGGGGTGGGTTTGTTGAGAAAGGAAATGAGTGAGAGCGAAAGCAAGAGCAAGAGCAAGAGCGAGAGAAACAGCCAGAGCCAGAGCCAGAGCCAGAGCCAGAGCCAAAGAGCGAGAGCAAGAGAGAAATCCTCTAAATTCCTTCTTGTATGCATAAAGTGCCTTTTTCGATGGAAGATGAAACTGTATTTACACATTACATTTCATGTGGACTGTAGCACTGAACCTCAGGATCATCATCATGTCTGTGAAATGTGTCCGTAATGCCAGTGCCGACCAGCTTACTATACGCACATATAGAACACCTCTAGGATCTTTCGCTACAGGTGAAAGCCTGTGCAAAGAAGCCGAGCATTGCAGCCTCTACCGATACTGCCCTGTCAATCCTGTCTACACAACGCACCTGATCTAGCTTTACTTTGTACAAAATTCACGTGTTCTTTTGTTGGTATCGTCTTTGATTCTTGTACCAATGATTTAGCAGACGTTTGTTCTGACCCAAATTCGGTTTCCATTTCTTTATTGTCCAATGGAATTTCTAGTCACCTTTCAGTCAGCCACAACACCTTTCAAACAGTTTGTCTTTTGGTCATCAGTAATTATTGACATGTAAATATGTGATGCGTCTTGTGTGTTCAACCTCAACTGTACCTTACCATGTCAAACCAACGCCTCAGTCTACATACAACTGGCTACGGTCTATCCAGGGTTTAAACCATCTCAATCACGTGTAAATATCGTGCGTGGGTTTCTTCCAGCTTGAAACTTCTCGCAATGTTGTCAGGCAACATGCTTTCTAGTCTAGGAGTCTGGCATGGAATCGAAAAGAATGGAAGGAAAAGAAATGTGAAGCATGGAGAGGGGGGCACACTTACACCAACCCACCACACATGAACAGAGAGAAAGACTTAAAGAGAGAGAGAGAGAGAGAGAGAGAGAGAGAGAGAGAGAGAGAGAGAGAGAGAGAGAGAGAGAAAAACAGGCACGCAGACACACAAACGTAATGCAATACCAATACATGTTTAAAAGTGTGCCACTGTCTCAGAGAATAAAAGAGTTACAGTTGCATAATTGTCTTTGATGTATCTAACGAAACATACAAACAGCAATACAGTTCAGTTCAGTGGTTTATTTAACGTCTGTTCACCATTGATGATATTAGACGAAAAAATAATTTAGATATCTTGGACGTTGATATCAATAGAATTTTCTTTGTAAACTGGAGTTAAGACAGAACATTCTCTCAACAAATGATGCACTGAAATAGGATTACCACAAGTACAAAAAACATGGCAAGAATATTTTGTGTTCCATGCATTTAACTTGAGTTTTGTTATTATCTTGGAAATGTGACGAGGACAAGTATTTACATATTTGAGATTTTCTCCACAATTTCTGTTATAAACACAATTTTCTAACTTTAGCAACATTTCTGACGAAGATGTTTTCAGTGAAGATAATGAATTACGATCGAGGCAATGTTTAGCTCCAGTTTTAGCAAGTATGTCTGCTGCTTCATTCCATTTCAACCCACTATGAGAGGAACCCAGCAAAAGTCAATACATATTCCATGAATCCTTAAACAGTGTATGACGTGATGAATATCAAAAAGTAAATCTTTCCGAGCCTTACCATCCCAATGTTCCAGAGACTGCAAGACAGATTTTGAATCAACACATATGAGAATATTGTGAAAAGGCATGGGAGCATCATAAATGTAGCTCAAAGCCATCAATATTGCATATAATTCTGCTGTAAATATGGAAAATCCTTTGCCAAGATGATAATTCTTTTCACATTCAGGCTAGGAATGACAAAACCAGAACCACTACCAATGTTATCTAGGACTGAGCCATCAGTGTAAATTTTCAGGTGATTGCTATAAAAATTGTCAAGATGAACTCTGACCTCACTAACCAAGAGATTAACGTTTTCAGTTTTAGAAACACTTGTGTGTAATTATAATCAAAATTTCCACACAAATGCTCCCAAGGGGGAATCTTAGGCGTGATGGGATCTTCAGAAACTGTTGTTAAATCAATGTTACAATCAGACATAAGCTTATACGCGTAATTTCTAATTGGTTGTAAATATAAATATTTCTAGCTCGTTTGGGATAATCTTTGTTCGAATCCATCAATAGTTCTGCTGTAACTGAGTTCTTAACTGACAGACTTCTAATCACATATTTTGATACGTCTAAGAGCCGTTGTTCTCGAAAAGGTAAAACCTCTGCAGCTTGATAACTTTTGATAGTATTTGCATGAACTGGTACACCTAAGGCCAGTTTCACTGCTTTGCTATCCAAACTTTGTAGCTTTTTTAACAGATATTTTGGAGCAGAATAATATACTTCTTGGCCATACTTTAATTTGGATCGAACTAAAGAAAGTAGACAAATGCAATAAAGTTTTCGTGTCTTGCCCCCAAGGCTGACAGTTGATTATTTTTAAAAAGTTTAATCTTTTTCTTGCCTTGGTTAATAAATGTTCTATATGCTTTTTCCAACTAAGTTTTGTTGTCAAAAAGACTCCTAAAAATTTAACACAGTTTTGATATTTCAATATATTATCCTCTAATTTCAAAATGGGTAATATGGAAGGATTTTCACCATTATTAAATAGCAGCAAACATGTTTTTTTCACCTGAGAATTTTAAACCATTTTCTTTTATATAATTTGATAAATTGTTTAGTTCCTGTTGATAAATTGTCTGCACGTGACTGATAATCCTCTTATTCGAACTTTTTCTTAAACTGGTGTTTATCCATATTGCAATGTCATCAGCGTATTGAACCACATGTGTGTTCTTGGACAAAGCTTTTGGAAGATCATAAACAAAAATGGAGAATAAAATTGGAGCATGATTGAACCTTGTGGAATCCCCATATCTATACTTCTGAAGGATGAGTAGGTATTGCCAATTTTTGTACACATGTGTCTATCCTTCAAAAAGGCTTTAATATATCCATACAATTTGCCACAAATTCCAATCTCCTTCAATTTGAATAATAATCTGGCATGCCAAACACTGTCATATGCCTTTTTAACGTCAAAAAATGTGGCTAGTGTACTTTTTTCTTCGTGAAAATTGACGTTTGACCCTGAGTAGTAAGCTTAACCAAATGATCTGTAGTGCATCTCCCTTTCCTAAAGCCAGCCTGCTGAACTGGAATGATGTTATTTTTTTCACAATAAAAAGTGATCCGTTTGAGTATAATTTTTTCCATAATTTTTTTCAACATGAGAAGTAAGCGAAATGGTCTATAGCTGTTAACCGAAGATCTAATTTTGCCCTCTTTTAGAACTGGTACAACTACTGAACTCTTCCAGATTTTAGGAATAGCGCCAATATCCCAACATTTTTGGAATAAAGAATGTAGCAAACCTATCCAAGAAGAAGGCAAGTGACAGAGCATCTGGTAAGAAACACCATCTAGACCAACTGCTGAAATTGAAGAAGAAATAGAAGCTAATGCTTCTTTCAATTCTGTAATTTGTAAAGGAGAATTCAAATAGTGTTCTTGAATTGGGCTAGGGTCTGAATACATATCTTTTTCTTCTTCGGTGTTCTAAAAAGCTTAGCCTCTGAATTTAGACTTGCAGAACAACTGTTACATGAAAAAGTATTCACAAATGCCTCAGCCCTTATCCAAAGCAGTTGGAAATTCCGTATCTAGTTTCACAGGAAATGACTGTGTCCTGTTACAATTTTTCATCTCTTTTATTTTCTTCCAAACTTTGTACATATCCTTTGATTCTGTAATCTCCGAGTAGCAAAATATTTCCCAATATGTCTTTTTTTGCTTGAGCGATGACCTTTTTGCAAATATTTTTCTGTATTTTCATGGATTGAAAATTTTCTTCAGTCTTATTTCTAATCCATGACTTAAATGCCTTGCGCTTTGATGTCACCGCTATTTTACACCCCTCCGTCACCACACATTACCAATATATTTACCAATTTACCAATTTGGAACCATCTGTATAACAGTAATTTACAATTCCCTCATGACCTTATATTCCTCTAATTCTTTTACTGCATATATTAAGTGCTCTTTCTCCATGGCTATGGCATGGAAACGTTACATAATGTATCCTGAAAATATGAACTGGGCTTCACCCCATGCGCACGTCATGTGACGTCGACTATCAACTGCGCGCATGGTGCTGGTGCCGACCATCTCACTATCTGTACACGCTCTAGCCTCTAGAATCTTTTCCTACGGCCCAAATATGTGCAATTAAACCATTGGTTTGATTCTGTACCAACACGTTGTCCTGTTGCTCGTGTGAAATACGTAAATAATGTAGCGACGCACATCCTGTTTGTGTTCTGTGTTCACATCTGAACCGACCTAGTTGATTTCTACCGTTCACATGTTGCTAGGATATTCCCCACAAGCGTGATGTCTGTACAAATCACATTGGTCATACTTCTAGCTCTTTACTGACCCAGTTTGTGGTATACAACCCTGAACAGTGGATAAAAGAAGTCATGTATTTGACAACAGAGCAATGATGGCATGGAGAAATTAGCCATTACAGAATTCTACTTTCTGTGATAAGTCTCAAATCACTGATTTAGAAGACAAGTGTTCTAATCCAAAACGCGGTTTCCGTTTCTTTTTTGTCCAACAGAATTGCACACCATCTTTCAGTCAGTCCCATCAGCTATCAAGTTCTTTCTTCATTATTTGAGTAACAAACGTATAAATGTCTTTAGTTCTTCACCCATTCAATGCCTGCCCTGTCAATCCTGTCTACACAACGCACCTGATCTAGCTTTACTTTGTACAAAATTCACGTGTTCTTTTGTTGGTATCGTCTTTGATTCTTGTACCAATGATTTAGCAGACGTTTGTTCTGACCCAAATTCGGTTTCCATTTCTTTATTGTCCAATGGAATTTCTAGTCACCTTTCAGTCAGCCACAACACCCTTCAAACAGTTTGTCTTTTGGTCATCAGTAATTATTGACATGTAAATATGTGATGCGTCTTGTGTGTTCAACCTCAACAGTACCTTACCATGTCAAACCAACGCCTCAGTCTACATACAACTGGCTACGGTCTATCCAGGGTTTAAACCATCTCAATCACGTGTAAATATCGTGCGTGGGTTTCTTCCAGGCTTGAAACTTCTCGCAATGTTGTCAGGGAACATGCTTTCTAGTCTAGGAGTCTGGCATGGAATCGAAAAGAATGGAAGGAAAAGAAATGTGAAGCATGGAGAGGGGGGCACACTTACACCAACCCACCACACATGAACAGTCACCATTGATGATATTAGACGAAAAATAATTTAAAACGTCATCTCCAACTAACAAAGCTTAACCTCAAAGATAAAAAAAACAATAACTTTTGAATTAGTGGTAAAAATAAACACACGCATCAAAGCAGCTTGGCAATTTTAGATTGTGCGATAATAGTAGCAATGTTTATGATAGAAGGGCTGGACAATATTTGACTGATATCTTGGACGTTTGATATCAATAGAATTTTCTTTAAAAACTGGAGTTAAGACAGAACATTCTCTCAACATGAAATAGGATTACCACAAGTACAAAAAACATGGCAAGAATATTTTGTGTTCCATGCATTTAACTTGAGTTTTGTTACTATCTTGGAAATGTGACGAGGACAAGTATTTACATATTTGAGATTTTCTCCACAAATTTCTGTTATAAACACAATTTTCTAACTTTAGCAACATTTCTGACGAAGATGTTTTCAGTGAAGATAATGAATTACGATCGAGGCAATGTTTAGCTCCAGTTTTAGCAAGTATGTGCTGCTTCATTCCATTTCAACCCCCACTATGAGAGGGAACCCAGCAAAAAAGTCAATACATATTCCATGAATCCTTAAACAGTGTATGACGTGATGAATATCAAAAAGTAAATCTTTCCGAGCCTTACCATCCCAATGTTCCAGAGACTGCAAGACAGATTTTGAATCAACACATATGAGAATATTGTGAAAAGGCATGGGAGCAGCATCATAAATGTAGCTCAAAGCCATCAATATTGCATATAATTCTTCTGCTGTAAATATGGAAAATCCTTTGCCAAGATGATAATTCTTTTTCACATTCAGGCTAGGAATGACAAAACCAGAACCACTACCAATGTTATCTAGGACTGAGCCATCAGTGTAAATTTTCAGGTGATTGCTATAAAAATTGTCAAGATGAACTGACCTCACTAACCAAGAGATTAACGTTTTCAGTTTTAGAAACCTTTGTGTAATTATAATCAAAATTTCCACACAAATGCTCCCAAGGGGGAATCTTAGGCGTGATGGATCTTCAGAAACTGTTGATAAATCAATGTTACAATCAGACATAAGCTTATACGCGTAATTTCTAATTGGTTGTAAATATAAAATATTTCTAGCTCGTTTGGGATAATCTTTGTTCGAATCCATCAATAGTTCTGCTGTAACTGAGTTCTTAACTGACAGACTTCTAATCACATATTTTGATACGTCTAAGAGCCGTTGTTCTCGAAAAGGTAAAACCTCTGCAGCTTGATAACTTTTGATAGTATTTGCATGAACTGGTACACCTAAGGCCAGTTTCACTGCTTTGCTATCCAAACTTTGTAGCTTTTTTAACAGATATTTTGGAGCAGAATAATATACTTCTTGGCCATACTTTAATTTGGATCGAAAAGAAGTAGACAAATGCAATAAAGTTTTCGTGTCTTGCCCCCAAGGCTGACAGTTGATTATTTTTAAAAGTTTAATCTTTTTCTTGCCTTGGTTAATAAATGTTCTATATGCTTTTTCCAACTAAGTTTTGTTGTCAAAAAGACTCCTAAAAATTTAACACAGTTTTGATATTTCAAGATATTATCCTCTAATTTCAAAATGGGTAATATGGAAGGATTTTCACCATTATTAAATAGCAGCAAACATGTTTTTTTTTTTCACCTGAGAATTTTAAACCATTTTCTTTTATATAATTTGATAAATTGTTTAGTTCCTGTTGATAAATTGTCTGCACTGACTGATAATCCTCTTATTCGAACTTTTTCTTAAACTGGTGTTTATCCATATTGCAATATCATCAGCGTATTGAACCACATGTGTGTTCTTGGACAAAGCTTTTGGAAGATCATAAACAAAAATGGAGAATAAAATTGGAGCAATGATTGAACCTTGTGAATCCCCATATCTATACTTCTGAAGGATGAGTAGGTATTGCCAATTTTTGTACACATGTGTCTATCCTTCAAAAAGGCTTTAATATATCCATACAATTTGCCACAAATTCCAATCTCCTTTAATTTGAATAATAATCTGGCATGCCAAACACTGTCATATGCCTTTTTAACGTCAAAAAAAAATGTGGCTAGTGTACTTTTTCTTCGTGAAAATTGACGTTTGACCTGAGTAGTAAGCTTAACCAAATGATCTGTAGTGCATCTCCCTTTCCTAAAGCCAGCCTGCTGAACTGGAATGATGTTATTTTTTTCACAATAAAAAGTGATCCGTTTGAGTATAATTTTTTCCATAATTTTTCCAACATGAGAAGTAAGCGAAATTGGTCTATAGCTGTTAACCGAAGATCTAATTTTGCCCTCTTTTAGAACTGGTACAACTACTGAACTCTTCCAGATTTTAGGAATAGCGCCAATATCCCAACATTTTTGGAATAAAGAATGTAGCAAACCTATCCAGAAGAAGGCAAGTGACAGAGCATCTGGTAAGAAACACCATCTAGACCAACTGCTGAAATTGAAGAAAAATAAGCTAATGCTTCTTTCAATTCTGTAATTTGTAAAGGAGAATTCAAATAGTGTTCTTGAATTGGGCTAGGGTCTGAATACATATCTTTTTCTTCTTCGGTTGTTCTAAAAAGCTAGCCTCTGAATTTAGACTTGCAGAACAACTGTTACATGAAAAAGTATTCACAAATGCCTCAGCCTTATCCAAAGCAGTTGGAAATTCCGTATCTAGTTTCACAGGAAATGACTGTGTCCTGTTACAATTTTTCATCTCTTTTATTTTTCTTCAAACTTTGTACATATCCTTTGATTCTGTAATCTCCGAGTAGCAAAATATTTCCCAATATGTCTTTTTTGCTTGAGCGATGACCTTTTTGCAAATATTTTTCTGTATTTTCATGGATTGAAAATTTTCTTCAGTCTTATTTCTAATCCATGACTTAAATGCCTTGCGCTTTGATGTCACCGCTATTTTACACCCCTCCGTCCACCACACATTACCAATATATTTACCAATTTTTCTTGTAACCACATTTTGGTATCGCCTTATCAGCTGCAATACACTAAACAGCAATACACTAAATTATGTAGTTTATTTTTGCACTTACTGTGTACACACGACTTGCAAGCAACTCATAAGATCTGGAACCATCTGTATAACAGTAATTTACAATTCCCTCATGACCTTATATTCCTCTAATTCTTTTACTGCATATATTAAGTGCTCTTTCTCCATGGCTATGGCATGGAAACGTTACATAATGTATCCTGAAAATATGAACTGGGGCTTCACCATGTGACGTCGACTATCAACTGCGCGCATGGTGCTGGTGCCGACCATCTCACTATCTGTACACGCTCTAGCCTCTAGAATCTTTTCCTACGGCCCAAATATGTGCAATTAAACCATTGGTTTGATTCTGTACCAACACGTTGTCCTGTTGCTCGTGTGAAATACGTAAATAATGTAGCGACGCACATCCTGTTTGTGTTCTGTGTTCACATCTGAACCGACCTAGTTGATTTCTACCGTTCACATGTTGCTAGGATATTCCCCACAAGCGTGATGTCTGTACAAATCACATTGGTCATACTTCTAGCTCTTTACTGACCCAGTTTGTGGTATACAACCCTGAACAGTGGATAAAAGAAGTCATGTATTTGACAACAGAGCAATGATGGCATGGAGAAATTAGTTTAATCATTACAGAATTCTACTTTCTGTGATAAGTCTCAAATCACTGATTTAGAAGACAAGTGTTCTAATCCAAAACGCGGTTTCCGTTTCTTTTTTGTCCAACAGAATTGCACACCATCTTTCAGTCAATCCCATCAGCTATCAAGTTCTTTCTCATTATTTGAGTAACAAACGTATAAATGTCTTTAGTTCTTCACCCATTCAATGCCCCATTAAACCTATGGATATGTGTAACCAGTGCAGCACTTGGCATCAGGCAATATGACATCTACAACTCACAGTAAATATGTTGTCTGCACAAACCAATCCATATTTCTGTAGCTGAACGGTCTGAAACAAAAATCATCTTTGAATATATCTTTCCGTATTGTTACGGAATTATATAATTCGCATTAGTTTTGTGTTCGCGTAATAGAGCACACTTTTCACAATCAAAACTGTCTGCATTTCTTTTCTTGCAAAGTGAGACGACTGCAGGCAGAAATCTAAATAAATCTCAAAAAGAGTTTTCAAGAACTGTAGTTTTCCTAGGAATAGAACTACCTTTCTACTTTGGCAATAACGTAAAATTCAGTTTGTAGTCAGTCTTTCGTAAAGATTTGTTAATAACTTAAGGAGCCGGCTGCTTGCATTCACATGTTTGGATCACCAACAATCATGAGCTCTTGCTTTAGGTATATTTGGAAAGAATATCTGCTGCTCATGTTAAACGGTCTGATCTTTGCAAAAATGGAATCAAAACTTACCATATGTGGATACGATATGATTGTTTTCTCTGTATGAAAAGCAGTCCTTTTAGTGACGAAACTTTCCAAAAAAAAAGAAAATAGATTTTTAAAACTGTTTGCCTCATATTTACAGCTGTTATGATTTGGGTGACTTTCTACCACAGTGGAGAAGGAAAGATCTTGGTATGTGTCATTCTGCTACCTTCAGTACCGCTAATGCTTGTATTTGATGACGGATTTGCAACGACACACACAAAAGCACGCACTCATGCACTGACACTGACAACTGAAACTGTGTGATTACTCAAGACACGTTTACAGAAACGAGTCAAAAACGAACTGTAGCACTGGACTTGAGGCACATCATGACGTCTGTCAAGTGACCACACGATGCCGGTGTCAGTTTACTGTATGCACACACTGGACACCTCCAGGGCCTCTCCCTACAAGTGTATTACCACTGCAAAAGAAAAAAAAAACATTGTTCAGAAATATACAGTCCTCTTGATCCTATCTTAAATGAGTATCAATGCCAAGATGGAAAGAAAGGAAATGGAGAGAGAGAGAGAGAGAGAGAGAGAGGGGGGGGGGGGAGAATGCAAATGTTGAGTCAGGTTAGGCCATGGCCCATAACTGAATGGAAGGGGGAGCACATTCATAAAACACCCTATATCATGCATCTGGTAACACAATAACATCCACATTAAAGAAAACAAATATGTTAGAAAACTGACGACACAATAAGATGTGCATTATATAAATACATGCTATGACGTTACAGTAGTGTTTTCTGCCCTGTGCATAAATATTGTGCCAGACTAGAAATATTTTAATTTCTTGATGACAAGAGCGAAGAGAATTTAAAATAACGAAGGTCGTTGTAATGCTCTGGCTTAAGCACAGTATGCATATGCAGCTCGTGTTAGAGAGACAGTGACAGAGACAGAGTGGGGGCAAAAGAGATGGAGGTAAGGAAGGACAGGAAGGGAGAGGAAGACAGACAAGGGGACGGAAGAAGGGGAGATGGGGAGGAGAGAGAGAGGGAGAGAGATGGGGGAGGGGGAGAGACAGAGAGGAAGACAGAGAGGCTGAGAGTAACAAAGAAATGGACACGCAGACAGGCAGGCAGTCAGACAGTTGCGCAGAGAGTTGAGATGAACTGATGTATTTCCGTGCTGGGTGCACTGACCTTCGAGATGGACATACCGCCCTCTGTCTTTCAGGTCCAAGCCCCCGTGTGCTGCCTGCACCTCGTGAATACACAGGAATCCAGAAGACAGCTGTCCACAGCCACATTCTGCACAGACAGCAAGACACTGAGAATACTGCACACAAAACATATGGAGACAAAGAGACATGGGTCGTACTGTACAAGGGCCGTGTGCTTTCCCCATGACAGCGGCCTGCTGGTCACACTGAAAGTGTGTTGTGATGATGCTAGTGCAACAAAGTTGGAGACAATGCTGTCCAGTTTAAACCGTTCATACTCTCCTACTCGCCATGTCATTATGTCGCACTGCAGTCAAATCATTTAGCGTGATTTCACTCTGCATGGTAAGATGTAGCCATATCATTCCTGTCCATATTTCAAGATGCAAAACTAGTTTTTCCTCTCCATGCCATATGGCGCAAAACCAAGAGATCACTGACACAAAAAATCCACTTCGTTTAGCGGATATGACATATGCAGAAAATTTTAGTTGTCATAGCACAGCGACCACATAGGGTCCAGAACTGTCAAATTCACGGGAAAAGGTCAATCCTGAAAAGTTTATATCATGAAAAAATTCACGACATGGCAGTAAAACTATGGATATCTTTGAGGCCAGAAAGATTCGGACGTGTTGGAAGCTCCAAACATTCACTTTGTCAGTTCTAAATTTACAAAAACGTTAAAAATGAAAAATAATCCCACAAAAATGATATACAGGAAAAAGGTTATACGAAGCAATTTCAGTTTCGTTTTCCTTTTTCTTTTGCCTCTAGACCGATTTTTTTTTTTTTGCCCATAGCTTGGCCGACCAAAGAAATCAAAAAGAAAAAGAAGACAACTGAAAAAATGCAAGACATGCCTCCAGTAACGCGTATATACCTACCTTGCTAAACACGCTGGCTTCACAGTATGGGTACGACAGACAAGACTAGGTCAAGCTGGACCAGCCAGCTTAATTACAACCAGATAATACATGTATGTGTCACGCAGCTGTCTACAAAAATGTCAGTGCTGACCAACTTTGAGTCCACAGTCCACATACCTTTGCCATTTTCATTGTTGAATTGTCCTGATCTTTTTTTAAAAATGGGAGACGGAAGACAGACAGGAGAGGGAGAGGAAATACGGTGGGGAAAGAAAAGTGGTCAAACAGGTTCCACAAAGAACATGTGACCACTGGGCAGAGGGCCCATTATGCCAATAACACACCTGTCAGTGTCAACCTGTGTGGCCGCCAGTGCTGTATTTCTACCTCCAGTGTTTAGCACTACAAGCTTCAACACTGTGCAGAGATACACTTCTACCATCTTTCCATAAGAATGAAAGTGCATGAGAATGAAACATGTATTTCTTCAGGATATACTGCCCTGTTGAGCAGTCTTACATAATTATCAATGCCAAAATGGAAAGAGAGAAGAAGAGAGAGAGAGAGAGAGAGGGTGGCATAAGGGAGTTACGGGAAGGAGAGAGAGAGCGGGGGGTGGGGGGTGGGGGGGGGGGGGGAGCAGACAGTTACTAAGAGAAAAACATGCAGCAAGGTTGTCAGACAGCTGAAAAAAGTGGTGACCTGATGTATTCCAGTGTTGGGTCCACTGACCTTTGGGTTGGTCCCACAACATTAGAGCACCGCCCCGTCTCCGGTCCAAGGCCCCATGTGCTGCTTGCACACTGTCAACGCACAGGAATGCAGAAGGCAGCTGTCCACAGCCACATTCTGCACAGACAATACAATAAGATAGATGACACATCAAGACAGGGATACATGGGTGGCATTGTACAAGGGCCGTGTGCTAGGACGTTTCCCTACCATGTACAGTCTGTACAGGGTATAATGCTTTGTTGTTTCCTTCGGAAATTCCACCAGGCCACACCAAAGCACGTGTACCTCTGGTTCAGAAGACGGCTTTTCTGACCCAAAATGTCATGCCGTCTCTTTAAGGTGTTGTTCCTTTATCTCGGTAATTATTAATATAAATGTGTGATGCCTCTTATATGTTGAACCTCAATGTTACTTCATCAAGTCCAACCACTCTAATTAGAACTGGCCACAGTCTAGGTTTTTAAACCACCTCAACTACATGTAAGCATCTTGCGCCCATTTTCCTTACGTAAATCAAGTCCTGTTCTTCCTGTAATATCAAATTCGCGCACTATACTCTGAAAATAGATTGTAGCACTGGACACCTGGCACAACACATCGCCTGAACTGTGCGTGCAATGCCAGTGCCGACGAACTTACTGTGTGCACAGTTTACAAATCTGTAGGATCTTTCCTACAGTTAGGATCCTGTGCAATGAAGCTAAGCATTATAGTCTCCACCGATACACTGCACGTCACAATCTTCTTGTGGTCATAAAATGTTTATCTCGATTCAACGTTAAATGTATTTGATCAGCATGCGTTGTGTAAGTCCTTTTAGGTCTGCCACTCCTCTTATTGTGTAATGTGTCATTCTTGGTGTCTGCAAAGTCATCAAGACACCGATGTATGTATGCCTCGACGTAACTAAAGATAAATCCAGACACGCACAACGACATAAAAGGTCATAGGCTGTCTTACCCCCTGTTCCACGCACTTTGTACCTGACCCATACTGTGGGGGAGGGATTACACCTCTGAATCCATTCCCTACGTTATGAACTCTGTACACAGACCACGTACCTCTAGAAATTTTCCTACAAATACAACTTGGCCCAGACTCGTTCCACTGGGTACCAGTTGTGTGTGCAGACAACACATCTGTACAATCTATCCTTTCAAGTCCTAACTCAGTACATGTGACGCTGCTCTAGGTCCTGAATTCCCAGTGCGTAATAAAACCTCAAACTTCCATCTCCTGGTTTGTTCACTGTATACTTTGGAAGGTTAGGATACCAGAAACGTTACTGGACTCGTGCCATGGGATAAATAGCAGTGCGACAGACCAGTCAGTAGGTGAATGGTTTATGGCATCAGTCATGCACGATGCCTTAGGCTCTGCAGATGTCAGTGCCACACCTCTTACTGTATACACATGTGGTATAATCAGGGCATCTTCCCCAGCAAGGCTATCTGTGCAACAACCTTACAATGGTTTCAATACATTTTCTCGTCAGAAACCCATTTTCCTTACGTCACTCAAGTCCTGTGCTCTGTGGGATATGAAATTCGCACAGTATACACTGAAAATGGACCGTAGCACTGGACGTTGGGCCACAACACATCGTCTGTGAACGGTGCATACAATGCCAGTGCTGACCCACTTACTGTATAAACATAAGCCAAACCTCTGGGATATTTTCCTACAGGTGAAATAAAGTGCCAGCAAATGAGAGGTCTGTTTCTTAAACAACACACTGGCATGCAGTCATGCGTTTAGAATAGGAAAATGCTGAAAAGTATGATTATCTGTGATGAGACGAGAGACAGAGAGAGAGAGAGAGAGAGAGAGAGAGAGAGAGAGAGAGAGAGAGAGCGGGGGGTGGGGGTGGGTTGTTGAGAAAGGAAATGAGCGAGAGGGAAAGCAAGAGCAAGAGCAAGAGCGAGAGAGCAGCCAGAGCCAGAGCCAGAGAGAGCCAGAGCCAGAGCGAGAGCAAGAGAGAAATCCTCTAAATTCCTTCTTGTGTGCATAAAGTGCCTTTTTCGATGGAAGATGAAACTGTATTTACACATTACATTTCATGTGGACTGTAGCACTGAACCTCAGGATCATCATCATGTCTGTGAAATGTGTCCATAATGCCAGTGCCGACCAAATTACTATATGCACATATCGAAAACCTCTAGGATCTTTCCCTACAGGTGAGACTCTGTGCAAAGAAGCCAAGCATTGCAGCCTCTACCGACACACTGCCCTGTCAATCCTGTCTACATAACGCACCTGATCTACCTTTACTTAGTACAAATTTCATGTGTTCTTTCGTTGGTATCGTCTTTAATTCTTGTACCACTGATTTAGCAGACGTCTGTTCTGACCCAAATTTGGTTTCCATTTCTTTATTGTCCAGTGGAATTTCCAGTCACCTTTCAGTCAGCCAAAACACCTTTCAAACAGTTTGTCTTTGGTCATCAGTAATTACTGATACGTAAATATGTGATGCGTCTTGTGTGTTC
>JADBJO010016893.1:0-13192 GCA_016801955.1 Conus betulinus | reverse complement strand
TAGGAAGGAGAGAGAGGGGGAGCTGACAGTTACTAAGAGAAAGACATGCAGACAGGTAAGGCCCCATGTGCTGCTTGCACACTGTCAACGCACAGCAATGCAGAAGGCAGCTGTCCACAGCCACATTCTACACAGACAATACAATAAGATGCATTAGCGCAGACACACTGGCACACGAAACTGATTACTTACTCTCGTTTACACAGACAGATGTCAAAAATAAATGTAGCACTAGACTTTAGCACATCATGACGTCTGTCAAGTGTGCTCAATGCCGGCACATTTAAATGCGCACACCCGAGTCACTTAGTCTATGGAGACGACGTGGCGATTGATTTGAAGATTTGAAGATTTTACATTTCACCAATGACCTTGTCTTCCTCTCATTCTTTTACTGCACACATCAAGCTCTTCTCCAACGTTATAACATGTAACCTTGTATAATGTACGCTAAAAGTATTAAAAAAACTGTGGCACTGAACACTGCGCCAGTTGCATCGACTGTCAACTGTGCACATGGTGCTGGTGCCAACCAACTTACTGCATAGTCCATACCTCTAGAATCTTTTCCTACAGGCTCCAACATGTGCAATTTGACCATTCTTTTCATTCTCTACCGACACACTGTCCTGTTGATCGTATGAAATATACTGAGAGGCATACATTCTGCACAAACATAAAAACATCATGCAGAAAAATCTCATTTGTCAGTTATTTAATCGAAAACTTGGTAACAACTTAAACCAAATCTGCGTTAGAAAATTTGATTGAAAAGGGCATGTGTGCCCGAGTAGAAAATGGGAAGGAGCTTCCACAGTCCTGCTACCTTCACACAAGAAGCTGAAAACCAGACACAGAAGAAAAGTGAAGAAGCGAGTTGTTGATAGAAGCAGACGTCAGGTACTGAATCTGTCCACTGTGCACACAGTGTCAGTGCCATGTCATTTACTCTGTGCACATCACTTGCAGCTCTTCACATCTGGTGCCATCTGTATAACAAGGATTCACAGTTCCCCCGTGACCTCGTCTTACTCTCCCAATTCTTTTACAGCATACATTAAGTGCTCTTCTCCATGGTTACGGCATGTAAACCTTACATCATATACCCTGAACACATGAACAAACTGTGGCATTGGACAATGTGACCATCACGTCGACCGTCAACTGCGCACATGACGCCAGTGTCAACCAACTTAACTGCATGCACAAACTCTACCTCTAGGATCTTTTCCTACAGGTGCAACATGTGCAATAAAGCCATATTAAGCCATACCTTTTGTTCTCTACCACACAGCCCTGTCGATTGTCTGAAATGTTTCAGGTAGTGATGGACATTCTGTACGTTATCTGTGCACACCTAGGCGCAGACAGTTGAATTTTAAAACTGACGTACTGTTAGCTTCTTCTTCAGATGTGTGGCGTCTCCATAAATCGCCTTGATCATACTTCTCTCTTTACTTACAATGCTGAACTGTGCATGAAATAAAGAGAACACCGAAATAAAAGACGGCTGTTCTCCAGGGTTACGGTTATAATGTACCCTGAAAGTATGAACAAAATGTGGCATCGGTCATTGTGCCCATCACGTCGACTGTCGACTGTGCACATGGTGCCGGTGCCAAGCAACTTACTGTATGCACAAAACTCAAAACCTAGGATCTTTTCCTACAGGTCGAACAATGTGCAGTTTAAAAACATATGTTTTGTTCTCTACCAACACTTCCTCCTGTTGCTCATGTGAAATATATAAATGTGGTGATGATCCTGTTCGTTATCTGTGCAGACGTCAGCACCGACCTATTCAAATTCTATGGTTCACATCCTGCTAGCCCATTCCCCAGAAGTGTGGTGTCTGTATTAATCACCTTGGTCATACTCTAACTCTTCACTGACCCACTTTGTGTTATACAACGCTGAAAACAGGTCAGGTGGAAATGTCAACAGAACATGGAGAAATTAGCTTTAGTCATTACAAAATTCACATGTTCTTTCTTACACCACCGAAATAAAAGACGATTGATTCACCCAAAATGCAGGTTCCGTTCCTTTTTTCACACAATGGACTTTCCATCTCTTTAGTCAATCAAACCAACTATCAAAGAGAGTCTTCCCTATGTTCTCTCAGCAATCATTAACGTTAAACATGTGATGGGACTTATATGTTCAAGCTTAACGTTACCCAGTCAAACCAACCCCTCATCTAATTACAACTGGATCCAGTCAGCCTCTGGTTTAAACCATCTCAACTACATGTAAACATGCAATGGTTTTGTCCAGGCTGTAAAGTTCTCACAATATTGTGAGTAATGCTCCTTTCTAGTCTACGTGTCTGACATGGAAAGGAGGAGAGATGGGAAGATGAAGAAATGTGAAGCCTGAAGGGGAGGGGGTTCACACTCACACCCACCCATCCACACATGCAGAGAGAGAGAGAGAGAGAGAGAGAGAGAGAGAGAGAGAGAGAGAGAGAGAGAGAGAGAGGTGACTGGTTTTCTTTTTCAATACATTTTGAGAGTTGACCTTAACCAGGTGACAGCCCTGTTATGACTCATTGTGGATGGTCTGGCTATATTCCATGATTATCAATACCAAGATTGAAAGACAGAGAGGCAGACACCTGCACATATACTATCAGCCACAGAATGTTCCGTGATCGTGTTACTGTTTCAGTGTTGAAATGCTAACAGCATAAGGCGAGAGGAGAGGTGAGGAGAGGAGAGAAGGAGGGAGGGGAGGGAGAGAGAGAGAGAGAGAGAGAGAGAGACAGACAGACAGACAGACAGACAGGCAGGCAGACAGACAGACAGACAGACAGAGGGTGCTTGATTCTCTTCAATCTCTTTTAAGAGTTGACTTTAACACGGTGACAGCACTATTGTGGTTCATCGTGGTCGGCCTGGCTATAAGCAGCATGAATTGACTTGGAACCGTTGTGTTCCACCTTTTACGTTACTGGGCGACAGCATGCACGAATCATACAACTGGGATATGACCGACTGTAGCAATGAACATTAGGCACACCGTTTTCCTGGCGTGCACACCATGTCCGTGCAGACCTAGTTGATATATACACAGTGTCAACCTCTTAGGATCTATTTCTAAAAGGTACTCCATGTGCAATTGGACTTTAGTCGTTATCATTACAGAGCTGACATATCAAGGAAAGTGGTGACCAAACGTGAGGACAGTACGAGCAGAAAATGGAAAGGAGCTTCCACAGTCCTGCTACCTTCACACAAGAAGCTGGAAGTAAACCAGACACAGAAGGAAAGTGAAGAAGCGAGCTGTTGGTAGCACCAGACGTCAGGTACTGAATCTGTCCACTGTGCACACAGTGTCAGTGCCAAGTCATTTACTCTGTGCACACCACTTGCAGCTCTTCACGTCTGGTGCCATCTGTATAACAAGGATTCACAGTTCCCCCGTGACCCTCACCTTCCACTCGCAATTCTTTGACTACATACATGAAGTGCTCTTCTCCATGGCTATGGCATGTACACCTGATATGATGTACCCTGACAGTATGAACAAACTGTGGCATTGGACAATGTGCCCATCACGTCGACTGTCAACTGTGCACATAGTACCGGTGCCAAACAACTTACTGTACGCACACTGGTGAACCTCTAGGATCTTTTTCCTACAGGCTTAAAAATGCGCAGTTAAAACCATACGTTTTTTTTTATGCCGACATATCGTCTTGTTGATCATGTGAACTACGTAAATAATGTAGCGATGCACATCCTGCGTGTGTTCAATGTTCACATCAGCGCCGACCTAGTTGACTTTTACCGTTCACATACTGATAGGCTATTCCCCACAAGTGTGATGTCTGTACAAATCACCTTCGTCATACCTCCAATTCTTCACTCAGACAGTTCGTGTTATACAAAGCTGAAACACTGTATAAAAAAAAACGCATGAAAAAACATAGCTTTTGGTCTCACAAAATTCACACGCACTTTCTGACTCCTATACCACTGATTTAGAAGACAGCTGTTCCAACCCAAAATGTCATGCCATCTCTTAAAGATTTTTTCCATTGTTATCGCAACACTTAGTGTCTCTGATGCGTCTTGTATGCTCAACCTCAACATCACTAAGTCAAACCACTTTAGTCAGAACCAGCTATAGTCTCGGGTTTAAACACCTCAACTACATGTCAACATCATGCACGGGTTTTGTCCACGCTTTAAAGTTCTCACAATACTATAAGACATGCCTCTTTCTGGTCTACGAGTCTGACGAGAGAGGAGAGAAGGGGAGGAAAAAAAGTGAGGTGAGGAACAAGACACACACATAGCCACACAAAGGCACAGAGAGAGAGAGAGAGAGAGAGAGAGATTTTGTCTCGGATCTATCCTGAGAGTCGACTTCAACAAGGTGACTTATGACTCGGTGTGGGCGGCCTGGTTATAAGCATCATGAATCGACTTCACTTGAAATCATGAATCGACTTGAATTAATGTGTTCCACCTTTTAATTTACTGGGCGATGCATGCGTTAATCACTCAGTTGGGATGAAAGTGACTGTAGCAATGGACATTAGGCACACTGTTTTCCTGGCGTGCACATATTGTCAGTGCAGACCTAGTTTATATAGTATGCACAGTGTGAACCACTTAGGATCTATTTCTAAAAGGTAATCTATGTGCACCTAGACTTAAGTCGTAATCATTACAGAACCGACGCAACAAGGAAAGTGGTGACCAAACGTGAGGACAGTATGAGTTGAAAATAGGAAGGAGCTTCCACAGTCCATCTACCTTCACACAAGAATCTGTAAACCAGACACAGAAAGAAAAGTGAAGAAGCGAGTTGTTGGTAGCACCAGACGTCAGGTACTGAATCTGTCCACTGTGCACACAGTGTCAGTGCCAAGTCATTTACTCTGTGCACACACTTGCAGCTCTTCACGTCTGGTGCCATCTGTATAACAAGGATTCACAGTTCCCCCCCGTGACCTCTTCTCCCTAATTCTATTACTGCATACAGTAAGTGCTCTTCTCTTCTCCATGGCTAGGGCATATACACCTGATATGATGTACCCAGAAAACATGAACACACTGTGGCATCGGTCAATGTGCCCATCTCTACTGTCGACCGTGCACATGGAGCCGGTGCCAACCAACTCACTGTACGCACACCGCCTTCCTCTAGGATCTTTTCCTACAGGAGTGAAGATGTGCAGTTAAACCATATCTTTTATTCTCTGACGACACTTTGTCCCGTTGATCGTCGGAAATGTGTTTAATTCGTGTACCTCTGGTTCAGAAGACGGCTTTTCTGACCCAAAATGTCATGCCATCTCTCAAAGGTGTTGTTCCTTTATCTCGGTAATTATTAATATAAATGTGTGATGCATCTTATATGTTGAACCTCAATGTTACTTCATCAAGTCCAACCACTCTAATTAGAACTGGCCACAGGCTAGGGTTTAAACCACCTCAACTACATGTAAGCATCTTGCGCCCATTTTCCTTACGTAAATCAAGTCCTGTTCTTCCTGTAATATCAAATTCGCGCACTATACTCTGAAAATAGATTGTAGCACTGGACACCTGGCACACACACATCCTGAACTGTGCGTGCAATGCCAGTGCCGACGAACTTACTGTGTGCACAGTTTTACAAATCTGTAGAATCTTTCCCTACAGTTAGGATCCTGTGCAATGAAGCTAAGCATTATAGTCTCCACCGATACACTGCACGTCACAATCTTCTTGTGGTCATAAAATGTTTATCTCGATTCAACGTTAAATGTATTTGATCAACATGCGTTGTGTAAGTCCTTTCAGGTCTGCCACTCCTCTTATTGTGTAATGTGTCATTCTTGGTGTCTGCAAAGTCATCATCAAGACACCGATGTATGTATGCCTCGACGTAACTAAAGATAAATCCAGACATACACAACGACATAAAAGGTCATAGGCTGTCTTACCCCCTGTTCCACGCACTTTGTACCTGACGACCCTTACTGTGGGGGAGGGATTACACCTCTGAATTCATTCCCTACATTATGAACTCTGTACACAGACGGCGTACCTCTAGAAACTTTCCCTACAAATACAACTTGGCCAGACTCGTTCCAATGGGTACCAGTTGTGTGTGCAGACAATACATCTGTACAATCTATCCTTTCAAGTCCTAACTCAGTACATGTGACGCTGCTCTAGGTCCTGAATTCCCAGTGCGTAATAAAACCTCAAACTTCCATCTCCTGGTTTGTTCACTGCATACTTTGGAAGGTTAGGATACCAGAAACGTTACTGGACTCGTGCCATGGGATAAATAGCAGTGCGACAGACCAGTCAGTAGGTGAATGGTTTATGGCATCAGTCATGCACGATGCCTTAGGCTCTGCAGATGTCAGTGCCACACCTCTTACTGTATACACATGTGGTATAATCAGGGCATCTTCCCCAGCAAGGCGGTCTGTGCAACAACCTTACAATGGTTTCAATACATTTCTCGTCAGAAACCCATTTTCCTTACGTCACTCAAGTCCTGTGCTCTGTGGGATATGAAATTCGCACAGTATACACTGAAAATGGACCGTAGCACTGGACGTTGGGCCACAACACATCGTCTGTGAACTGCATACAATGCCAGTGCTGACCCACTTACTGTATGCTCATAAGCCAAACCTCTGGGATATTTTCCCTACAGGTGAAATAAAGTGCCAGCAAATGAAAGATCTATTTCTTAAACAACACACTGGCATGCAATCATGAGTTTAGAATAGGAAAATGCTGAAAAGTATGATTATCTGTGATGAGACGGAGACAGAGAGAGAGAGAGAGAGAGAGAGAGAGAGAGAGAGAGAGAGAGCGGGGTGGGGGTGGGTTTTTGAGAAAGGAAAGGAGCGAGAGCGAAAGCAAGAGCAAGAGCAAGAGCGAGAGCCAGAGCGAGAGCGAGAGCGAGAGAGCAAGAGAGAAATCCTCTAAATTCCTTCTTGTGTGCATAAAGTGCCCTTTTTCGATGGAAGATGAAACTGTATTTACACATTACATTTCATGTGGACTGTAGCACTGAACCTCAGGAACATCATCATGTCTGTGAAATGTGTCCATAATGCCAGTGCCGACCAAATTACTATATGCACATATCGAAAACCTCTAGGATCTTTCCCTACAGGTGAGAGACTGTGCAAGAAGCCAAGCATTACAGCCTCTACCGACACACTGCCCTGTCAATCCTGTCTACATAACGCACCTGATCTACCTTTACTTAGTACAAATTTCATGTGTTCTTTCGTTGGTATCGTCTTTAATTCTTGTACCACTGATTTAGCAGACGTCTGTTCTGACCCAAATTCGGTTTCCATTTCTTTATTGTCCAGTGGAATTTCCAGTCACCTTTCAGTCAGCCACAACACCTTTCAAACAGTTTGTCTTTTGGTCATCAGTAATTACTGACATGTAAATATGTGATGCGTCTTGTGTGTTCAACCTCAACTGTACCTTACCATGTCAAACCCAACGCCTCAGTCTACATACAACTGGCTACGGTCTATCCAGGGTTTAAACCTCAATCACATGTGAATATCGTGCACGGGTTTCTTCCAGGCTTGAAACTTCTCGCAGTGTTATCAGGGAACTTGCTTTCTAGTCTAGGAGTCCGGCATGGAATAGAAAAGGGAAGGAAGAGAAATTGGAAGTGTGGAAAGGGGAGCACACTCACAGCAACCCATCCACACATTAACAGAGAGAGAGAGAGAGAGAGAGAGAGAGAGAGAGAGAGAGAGAGAGAGAGAGAGAGAGAGAGAACACAGGCATGTAGACAAACGTAATACAATACCAATACATATTTACAAATATCCACTGTCTCTGAGTAAAAGGGTTACAGCAGGCCAATTGTCTGATATATCTAACGAAGTATACAAACAGCAATACATTAAAGCATATAGTTCATTTTTGCATTTATTGTGCACACACGACTTGCAGCTCATACGTTCTGATACCATCTGTATAACAGTAATTTACAATTCCCTCATGACCTTGTATTCCTCTAATTCTTTTACTGCATATATTAAGTGCTTTTCTCCATGGCTATGACATGGAAACCTCATATAATGTATCCTGAAAATATGAACTGGGGCTTCACCCCATGCGCACGTCATGTGACGTCGACTGTCAACTGCGCGCATGGTGCTGGTGCCGACCATCTCACTGTATGCACATGTTCTAGCCTCTAGAATCTTTTCCTACAGGCCCAAATATGTGCAATTAAACCATTCCTTTGATTCTGTACCGACACGTTGTCCTGTTGTTCGTGTGAGATACGAAAATAATGTAGTGATGCATATCCTGTGTGTGTTCTGTGTGCACACATCAGCACCGAGCTAGTTGATTATTCCCCACAAGTGTGATCATACTTCTAGCTCTTTACTGACCCAGTTTGTGGTATACAGCCCTGACCAGTGCATAAAAGAAGTCATGTATCTGTCAACAGAGCAATGATGGTATGAGAAATTAGCATGGTCATTACAGAATTCTACTTTCTGTGCTAAGTCTCAAATCACTGATTCAGAATTCGAGTGTTCTAATCCAAAACGCGGTTTCCGTTTCTTTTTTGTCCAACAGAATTTCACACCATCTTTTAGTCAGTGCCATCAGCTATCAAGTTTTTTCTTCATTATTTGAGTAACAAACGTTAAAATGTCTTAGTTCTTCACCAGCTCACCGCCCCATTAAACCTATGGATATGTGTAACCAGTGCAGCACTTGGCATCAGGCAATTTAACAACAACTACAATTCCCTGTAAATATGTTGTCTGCACAAACCAATCCATATTTTTCTGTAGCTGAACGGTCTGAACCAAAAATCAACTTTCAATATAACATTTTTTTTTTTTCGTATTGTTACAGAATTATATAATTCGCATTTAGTTTTGTGTTAGCATAACAATCAAAACTGTCTCCATTTTTTTTTTTTTTTTTTTTGCAAAGTGAGGCGACTGCAGGCAGAAGTCTAAACAAAACTCGAAGATTTTTTTTCAAGAACTTTAGTTTTCCAGGAATAGAACTACCTTTCTACTTTGGCAATAACGTAAAATTCAGTTTGTAGTCAGTCTTTCGTAAAGATTTGTTAACTTAAGGAGCAAGGCTGCTTGCATTCACATGTTTGGATCACCAACAATCATGAGCTCTTGCTTTAGGTATATTTGGAAAGAATATCTGCTGCTCATATTAAATAGTCAGATCTTCGCAAAAATGGAATCAAAATTTACCATATGTGGATACGATTTTAATTTTCTCTGTATGCAAAGCAATCCTTTTAGTGACGGAACTTTCAAAGAAAAGGACAATTTTATGACATGGAAAACAGATTTTAAAAAAAGGTTTGACTCATGTTTACAGCTGTTATAATTTGGGGACTTTCGACCACACAAAAACATATGGAGACAAAGAGACATGGGTCGTACTGTACAAGGGCCGTGTGCTTTCCCCATGACAGCGGCCTGCTGGTCACACTGAAAGTGTGTTGTGACGATGCTAGTGCAACAAAAGTCGGAAACAATGCTGTCCAGTTTAAAGCGTTCATGCTCTCCTACTCGCCATGTCATTATGTCGCACTGCAATCAAATCCTTTAGCGTGATTTCACTCTGCATGGTAAGATGCAGCCATACCATTCCTGTCCGTATTTTAAGATGCAAAACTAGTTTTTCCTCTCCATGCCATATGGCGCAAAACCGAGACATTACTGACACAAAAAAGCCACTTCGTTTAGCGGATATGACATATGCAGAAAATTTTAGTCGTCATAGCACAGCGACCACATAGGGTCCAGAACTGTTCATTCACGGGAAAAAAGGTCAATCCTGAAAAGTTTTATATCGTGAAAAAATTCACGACATGGCAGTAAAACTATGGATCTCTTTGAAGCCAGAGAGATTCGGACGTGTTGGAAGCTCCAAACATTCACTTTGTCAGTTCCAAATTTACAAAAACGTTAAAAAAACGAAAAATAAATCCTACAGAAATGATATACACGAAAAAGGTTACACGAGGCAATTTCAGTTTCGTTTTCCTTTTTCTTTTGCCTCTAGACCGATTTTTTTTGCCCATAGCTTGGCCGACGACCAAAGAAATCAAAAAGAAAAAGAAGACAACTGAAAAAAATGCAAGACTTGCTTCCAGTAACGCATATATACCTACCTTGCTAAACACACTGGCTTCACAGTATGGGTACGACAGACAAGACTAGGTCAAGCTGGACCAGCCAGCTAATTACAACCAGATAGTACATGTATGTGTCACGCAGCTGTCTAGGAAAATGTCAGTGTTGACCAACTTTGAGTCCACAGTCAACATACCTTTGCCATTTCACTGTTGAATTGTCCTAATTTTTAAAAAAAAAATGGGAGACGGAAGACAGACAGGAGAGGGAGAGAAAAATACGGTGGGGAAAGAAAAGTGGTCAAACAGGTTCCACAAGGAGCATGTGACCACTGGGCAGAGGGCCCATTATGTCAATAACACACCTGTCAGTGTGTCACCTGTGTGGCCGCCAGTGCAGTATTTCTACCTCCAGTGTTTAGCACTACAAGCTTGAACACTGTTCAGAGACACACTTCTACCATCTTTCCCTGAAATAAACTGACTGCACGTGGTATACACTTCCAGGACCATTCTCTATAATGTGAACACACTGAACAACGCATACACCACAAGGGTCACCCCTACAATGTGAAGTCTGTATAGGGTATACACCCTCAGGATGATTCCCTACAATGTTAATTATGTACGGGGCATGCTGCTTTATTTGCTGAGGGAATCCCAGCAGGACACACGAAAGCACACACACACACACATGCACTAACGCACACACACACTGACGATTAATACACTGATTACTCAAGACTTGTTGTTTACAGATACGAATCCAACATGAACTGTAGCACTGGACTTTAGGCACATCATGTCGTCTGTCAAGTGACCACACGATGCCGGTGCCAGTTTACTGTATACACACTGCACACACCTCAGGTCACTCTCCTTACAGGTGATTCTATTGTGCAAAAGAATGAAACATGCATTTTTTTCAGGGATATACTGCTGCTCCGTTGACCGATCTGACACAATTATTAATACCAAATGGAAAGAGACAGGAAGACAGAGAAAGAAAGAAAAGAAAGAAAGAGAAAGAGAGAGAGAGAGAGAGAGAGAGAGAGAGAGAGAGAGAGAGAGAGAGAGAGAGAGAGAGAGAGAGAGAGAGAGAGAGAGAGAGAGAGAGAGAGAGAGAGAGACAAGTGTGAAACCGTGTGACTGCTTACACTCGTTTATAGATAGGAGTAAAAAACAAATGTAGCACTGGACTTTAGCATATCATGATGTCTGTCAAGTGTGCTCAATGCCGGTGCCAGCTTACTGTATGCACACAGTAAACACCTCCAGAGTCTCTCTCTACAGGTGGTGGTGTAGTGCAAAAGAATGAAACATTTCTTCAATGAGATACTGCTCTGATGATCCCATCTTAAATGATTATCAATGCCAAGACGAGACAGAGAGAGAGAGAGAGAGAGAGAGAGAGAGAGAGAGAGAGAGGGTGGGGGATAAGGGAGTTATGGGAAGAAGAGAGAGAGAGAGGAGGGGGAGCAGACAGTTACTAAGAGAAAGACATACAGACAGGTTGTCAGACAGCTGAAAAAAAGTGGTGAACTGATGTATTCCAGTGTTGGGTCCACTGACCTTTGGGTTGGTCCCACAACATTAGAGCACCGCCCCCTGTCTCCGGTCCAAGGCCCCATGTGCTGCTTGCACACTGTCAACGCACAGGAATGCAGAAGGCAGCTGTCCACAGCCACATTCTGCACAGACAATACAATAAGATAGATAACACATCAAGACAGGGATACATGGGTGGCATTGTACAAGGGCCGTGTGCTAGGACGTTTCCCTACAATGTACAGTCTGTACAGGGTATAATGCTTTTTTTCCTTCGGAAATTCCACCAGGACACACCAAAGCACCAACACACAGGCATTAACGCAAAGACGCGCTGACAAGTGAAACCGGTCGGCCCCGCCGCAGCCCCGGCACCGGCAATCCACAGGGAGCAGTCAATGAAGAGGCAAACCCACCGGAGGAGACACTGCACTGCTGCCGAGTCACTTCAGTGGTGTTCAGTGGCGCCTGTTCTGATCTAACATACGCAGGACACCACCTACTAAGCCCCCTACTGACGACAATAATTGCTTAGTCGCGGAGCCGGCGTGAGTGAGCTCTCCCTCCGGAGGGCGCCACACGTCCGTCCAACGACAGCCCCCATGGACTCGCCGATACCGGTGACCCCGACGGAACCAAACCAAGGCCACAGACGTGGAGAGGACATCGAAACTGAGGTCACCATGAGAGCAGGGCATGAAGGGCCACAGAATTGAGACATTTTTTTTATGCTGATCGATGAGAATGAGGATGATTATGATGATGCTACGGATTTCCATTTCGGTCTGAGACTACATGACAGGGCTGTACTCTACGCTTCCTTTCATAATATATCCCCGGCGTCAACCAGGCCCGAGAGATACAGACACCTGCAGTGTTGGTCAGGAAATTTGAGCAACACTCTCAGAAACGCATCCATTAAGTGGATGAAACTCGACTGTGTGGTCCCAGTCTTCCCAACTGAGTCCGCAGCAAACTCAAACTCTGGGTAGGAGCCGGTCGGGGCAGAAAAACCCACATGACTTCTGATGGGATTCGAACCCACGACCTCCCAGTCTCTCCCTACAGGTGTTGGTTTAGTGCAAAAGAAACAAGTATTTCTTCAGGGATATACTGCCCCGCTGACCGATCTGACATTATTATCAATGCCAAAATGGAAAGAGAGAAGACAAAGAGAAAGAGAGAGAGAGAGAAAGAGAGAGAGAGAGAGAGGGGGAGAGAGAGAGAGAGAGAGAGAGAGAGAGAGAGAGAGAGAGTGGGATGAGGGAGTTATAGGAAGGAGAGAGAGGGGAGCTGACAGTTACTAAGTGAAAGTCATGCAGACAGGTGTTCTGACAATAGGGAAAAAAAAAAGGTGAACTGATGTATTCCAGTGTGGAGTCCACTGACCTTTGGGTTGGCCCCACAACATTAGAGCACCGCCCCCTGTCTCCGGTCCAAGGCCCCATGTGCTGCTTGCACACTGTCAACGCACAGGAATGCAGAAGGCAGCTGTCCACAGCCACATTCTGCACAGACAATA
>JADBJO010016892.1:27500-39216 GCA_016801955.1 Conus betulinus | reverse complement strand
CTCGTCGGGCGGTCACTCAGCACCCCCTCTCCTCTCTCGCTCTCCTCTCTCTCTCGTCTTCTCCTCTCCTCTATCCCTTCCCCCATCTCTTCTCTGTCTCTCTCTTCCCCCCCCCACCCCTCTGTCTCGCCTCTCTCTCCCCTATCCCTCTTCTCCTCTCTCTCGCGCTCTCTCTCTCACCCCCCCCTCCCTCTCTCCCTTCTCTCTCTCTCTCGTGATGACTGGCAAAACGTGATGTGTGCATGCAGGTGTAGGTTATTGCGGGTGACAATGAGGCAGAAGAAAGAAGCCAAGGAAGACGCAGAAAGAAGGAGATGGAGGAGAGGAGAGCGGGGGGGGGGGGGGGGGGGTAGGGGGCACAAGCAAGGCAAACGGAAGTTGGGCTTGAGTCACTGGTATATGAATCCGTGGCCTACTTGGAAGGCCTTCGTCGTATGATCAGAGGGGGGTGGGGAAGGGAGGGTGGGCAGGGGTGGCGAGCGTAGTGTGCGCGGGGGTGTGTGCGTATGAGAGAGAGAGAGGAGTAGTGAGAGAGAGCTGGGCGGAGGAAGGAGCGGAGAGGACGGTGTTTTGAGGAGAGAGGAGAGAGAGAGAATGTGTAGGTGCGAGACGTCGAGAGAGAGAGGAGAATGGAGAGATAAAGAGAGTATGTGTGTTTGCGAGAGAGAGAGGAGAGAGAGAAGAGAGGAGAGAGAGGGAGAGAGAGAGAGAGGGAAAAGAGAGAGAGTGTGTGTGTGTGTGCGCGAGAGAGAGTGAGACACAGAGAGAGAGAATGAGAGACAGAGAGAGAAGAAGAAAGAGAAGAGACGAGAGGGAGAGAGAGCACATGTGCGCTCTATCGTACATACCATGTGTAAAACATATTTTCAATGCTTTAATTGTTTACAATTGTTGTCACATCGCTCAGATCATACCGTAGCGTGTGTGTATCAGTTATGTGTACCTGGACGCTTCCTTTGTGTGTTCTGGGTGGCCTTAGTTTTATGAGTTCCAGTGTGGTGTGTGTGTGTGTGTGGGTGTGTGTGTGTGAGAGAGAGAGAGAGAGGAGGAGAGAGAGAGAGAGAGATTCAGATTTCGGATGATTTATTCATACAGGGCCTCAGCCCATAATGAAGGGCTGTGTGAACATGTAAAGCACAGACAATTACAAACAATTATATGATGCGGATCAGAAGAAAATCGTTGTCACATATTCAAAAAGATACAATTTCTAAAAGATTAAAGGGTTGTTGTGTGTGTGTCGGGGGGGGGGGGGGGGGGGGGGGGGGGGGGAGAATGAGAGAGATAGAGAGAGAGAGAGAGAGGAGAGAGAGCGAGAGAACGGAGAGCGAAAGAAACTCGGCTCATTGTGTTCAGGCCGTGGCTTGAGCGGCAGCCGAAGAAGCCATGCCTTCACCGTGCCTCACTGGGGGCAGGTTAGTCACTACTGCAAAGTGGTTGTTTTGCCCGGATTAACCCACCTCCGCATGAGGTTATAAACGACAAGGCAAGGCAGCACCGGGCTTGGCTACCAACATTGCCAATCACTCCCCCCCCCCATTCCACCCCCACCCCCACTTCCTCCTCCTACACCCTCGGTCCCTCCACACAACACATAGGAAGAGAGAATGGCATTCTTTCTCTTGGCTCGGTCTTTCTCTCCTCTCTATCTCTCTACTCGTCTCTTGACGCTGGCACGTCGACGGTTTTTTCGTCGGTAAGGTCCAGTTGGCGATGTGTTTGGTTTGTCATTGTTGGAGATGGATCCTCTTTCAGGAAGTGTGTGGAAGGGTTCATGTTGAGAGGTGTTATGGAGTAGTGCTGTAAAGTGTTGCCACCAGTTATAGGTGTGGAGAGAGACGCGGGGTGAATCTTCTGTGTTGTGTGGGGTTTTGTTTGTTGTTGTTGTTTGTTGTTTTTCTCTCGTTTTTGAAATGCCCCGTGGTGGTTGGTTGAACGCTTTCGCTTGGTTCTTCTTCGCGATGATGGTGAGTATTGTTCCTATCGTCTGTCTGTTTCGGTCTCTGTTTCCCTCTCTTCTCTCTCTCTCTCTCTCTTCTCTCTCTTCTCTTCTACCTCTCTCTTCTCTACTTTTTTGTTGCGGCCTATCTTATGTTTGACTCTTTCAGGGCGGGCGGACCCGGATGTAAAAAACTGCACGTCAGTGCTTATCTATTATAAGCCTCGTAAATAACAGAATTTTGTAAATGTCTTGTCTTGTCTGTCTTCTCTTGCTCTTCTCTCTCTCTATTCCTCTCTTCTCTCTCTTCTCTCTTCTCTCTCTTCTCTGTCTCTGTTTCCTCTCTGTCTCACTATCTAGTCTCTCTCTCTCTCTCTCTCTCTCTCTCTCTCTCTCTCTCCTCTCTCCTCTCTTTCCTCTCTCTGTGGTGTGTGCCTCTCTCACACACACACGCGCGCACACCCCCCCACACTACAAACACCCCCCCCCCCCCCCTACACCACACCACACCACCACACACACACACAATCTTACAAACACCACACACACACACACAAAACACAAACAACAGGGACACACACCCCCACAACACACAAACACCACCACTCACACACCACCACACTCACATACTACTCCACACACACACCAACACCAGTCCCCCCCTCTCTCTCTCTCTCTCTTCTCTCTCTCTCGTTCCCTCTCTCTCTTCTCTCTCTCTCTTACGTGCGCACGCTGCTAGCGGCCTTCACTTACTACATAACAAAAAAAAAACAACAAAAAAAGAGAGGAGTTGTTATTAATCAAAAATGATCCTAGGCAAATTTGTTGATGCGGTGAACAGAACAACCCACTCTCAAGGGGGTAGGAAACTTAGCTGGGTTGGCGAACCGTCGAGTGGGTTAACTGGGCAGAAATCGATCAGGGTTCCGTCAGTCCGTCCTGTCCGTCGTCCGCTGCGGCATGGATGATGGTTCGTCGGTCTTTACTAATGGCGAGGTTTCTTATCCCGTATACACACAACGTGAAATGTGTGCTGTCATGACGAGGTGGGTTTCGGTGTCGGATGCCAAACACAGGGGGCTGTGCGGTCGGACGATTGTGATGATGACTGAGGGGTGGGTAGTGAGTGGTCCCCCCCCCCCTCTCTCCCCCTCCCCCCCCCCCCCCCCCCACCCCCCCCCCCCCACCCCCCTCCCCCACCCTCCTACCGGGGTTTTCGCCTGCGATCCAAACGCTCAACCCGCTACACCCATTACTGTGAACGGGCTTGGGCCGTTGTACTGTAAATATTTTTGGGTTTCTCTCTCTCTCTCTCTCTATCTCTCTCTCTCCTTCTCTCATCTCTCTCTATCTCTCTCTCTCTCTCTCTCCCATCAGTCTCTCCTCCCCATCAGTCTCCTCTCTCTCTCTCTCTCTCTCTCTCTATCTCTCTCTCTCTTTCTCTCCTATCACAGTCTCTCTCTCTCGCTCTCTCTCTCTCTCTCCTTTTTCACCCGCCCCCCATCCTCTCCCTGATTCCCGCCCACCCACCCGCCATTTCGTCCTGATGCAATATTTTAATTTCAGTCCCCTTATCTAAATTTTCCAAAGAGAGAGAGAAAAAAAAACAAAGTGTTTGATGGGTCAGGGGGTGTGTAACTGTTTGTTGTAGAACTTGTTTAAAAAACAAATCGTACAGGCTGTGAGAGAACCGGTGGGTTCGCGATTTTTTTTTTTTTTTTTTTTTTTTTTTTGAGGGGGTGGAGGGGGGGGTCTACGTTTTTTTGTTTTTGTTTCTTTTTTGTGCTTTTTTTTTTTGGTTTAAAGTAAGCAGGGATTCTGACGAGTAAGCGGGTTTATTTCTGTAGCGACATCTCTCTCTCTTTCTCTCGCTCTCTCTCTATCTCTTCTATCTCTCTTCTCATATCTCGCGTCTCTCTCTCTCTCTCTCCCTCCCTCCCTTCTCCTCCCGCCCTCCCTTTCTGGCTCTTTTCTTCTCCTCCTCCCGCCTTCCGTCCCTCACAAAAAATGATTATTCATTATGATTATAAACGCACACCCACACACACACACACACCACACACACACACACACTCTCTCTCTCTCTCTCTCTCTCTCTCCTATCTCTCTCTCTCTCTCCTAACACACACACACCCACACAAACCAAACACACAAGCACACACAACACACCGTAAGCACGCAATTGCGCGTGCACACCACATGTTCTTTCTCTCTCTCTCCTCTATCTCTCTCTCTCTCTCCTCTCTCTCTTCTCTCATATCACGACTCAACGGCCATCTTTTTCATCGTTTGCCTGGGGCGCGCAAGCAAGCACCAAAAACAGTAGGCCAGCAGCGACCTTCAGCGAAGGAGGGAGGGAGAAGGAAAGGGCAGAATGGCAGTTGTTTGAGATTACACCCGAGGGTGGCCAAGCAGCGTACATGAAAAGTTGGTACAACTGTGTGCCGCTGCCAAGCCAAACTGTTCAGGCAGAATCACAACCGCCTCCTGGCTGTCTGTCTGTCTGGTCTGTATGGTCTCTCTCTCCTAGAGATCTCGGTCCTCCCCCCAACCCACCCGCCACCACTCTGCTTCTCACTCTCTCTCAATCTCCTCTCTTCTCACTTTCTCTTAGCGGTCCCCGCCCCCACTCTGCTCTCTCGCTCTAAATTTCCCTCTCTCTCTCACTTTCTCCCCCCCAGCGTGACCCCCCCCCCACCCCCCAACCTCTTTTCTTTCAACTGCCACATATCCGAATCCTCTGCAGTTCCACCACGAATGTTTTTGCACTCTCTCCTCTCCCTCTCTTCTCTCGCTCTCTATCTCTCGTTCTCTATCCCTATCTATCTATCCCTCTCTACACGGGTCTTTTTTCACCCTCTCTTCTGTCACCTGCATTATCAGTATCCTCTGCTATTCACTCTAGAATGTTTTTTTTTTTTTTTACGGGCTTTTTGTTATTGTACAGAAGGGTAACATGTTTGCAGATGAAAGACAATTGCACACCACACACACACACACACATCACACACACCACACAACACACACACGCATACACACACACCACACACACACAACAACACACACACACACACACAACACACAACACACACACTGTCTCTGCCTCTTTTTCGGCGCTGGGACACAAAAAGAAAGAGAAGGACACGTGCGCTTGGTCTCAAAGGAACGTCCCCCTCGCTTGGGGTGACTTGATTCGACAGTTTTAGTTTGAATCAGATAAGCGTATATCATCTTCCTCGTTCAGTCGCTGTCATTGCTCCTCTTCTCTTCCTTCCTCCTTCCTTCCTTCTTCTTCCTCAGGTTCTTCCACTTACTCTGTGTCCTTGTCGTTCCATCCAGTTGATGTGTCCTTCTCTTCCTTCACTTCTTCAGTACAACTTCTCTTTCTTACTTCCTCACGTCTTGCCGTTTTATTCCTATCATTCCTTGTACCCTTATGTCTTACCTTTCATCTTTGTTTATATGGAGGTGGTTTTTTTTTCATACTCATACTCTGTACTTTCTCTCTCTTTTTTCTGCTCTTCGTATCTTCCTGATGATCTTATTTTCGGCCTTTGTTTTCATCTTCCTATATTTTTTTCAAATTCTCTCTTTCTTCCTTTTTCCATTCTTCTCTTACTCTCTCTGATCTTCCTACCATTTTAGGTATGACTCTCGTCTCCTTTTATTTTACTCCATTTCTACCTTTTTTTACCCTTATTCTTCTCTTTCTCTTTACTTTTTTCTTTTTCTCTTGACTTTTAACTTTGTTCTCTTTACTCTGTCTGCTGTGCTTATCCTTTATGTCCATGATTCCGATTTCTTTTATCCCTTCTGCACCCCCCCCCCCCCCCAACACCCCCGTTCTTCTATTCTAACCGTTCATCTCTATCCTCCTTCCTCCTTTTATTTATCACCTTCTTCTTTTTAGTCTTTCTTCTTCTCCTTATTATTCTTCATTCCCCCTCTCTTCTCACTTCTTCACCGCTCTTTCTTTCTTTCTTCTTTTCTTTCTTCACCCTCCTATACCTTCTCTTTTACTTCTCCTTTTCTTTGTACCCTTCCTCTTTCCTTTCGCTGGTCTGCCTTCCTCTTTTTTTTTTTATTTTTTTTTATTTTTTTTTTTTTGATCCTGAATCTCACATGCCATTTCTTCTACTTCCTTAGGTCCTCTCTTCCTTCTCATTTTTCTTCTTCGCCACCCTCCCTCCCCACCCACCCCCACCCTCCCTCCTGCTCTGCCCCCCCCCCCCCCCCCCCCCTCCTCCTTTCTTTCTCCTTTCTCTCTTTTACTGTCTCCCGTTTCTCCTTCCATCGTCTCTCTTCTTTCGTTTGAATCTTCTCTTCTTCTTTTCCTTTCTTTTCTGTCCCTGGCACCCCCACCCCCCCCCCCCCCCCCCCAACCCCCCCCCGTCCCCCCCCCTGTCCACCCCCCACGTTCATCTGTCTTCATCCCCCTTAATATTTTTCATCCTCCTCTCTCCCTTCCTGTCTTTTTTTTTTTCCCTGTCTTTTACGTTGGTATTCCAGTTTTTCTCTCTTTTTTTTTTTTTTTCCTATTCCCCATCCGCCTCCACCACTCCTTATTTTTTGAATTTTCTATGTTCACTTCTTTTCATCCTCTGCGTCATTCTCTTGTGCTTTCCTTCCTTCCTCCCCCCCCCCCCCCCCCCCCCCACCCCCCACACACACAACACACCTCCTTCTCCCTCCCTCTCTCTCTCTCTGTGGGTGTCGAGCGCGTGAGTGGTGTGTATGATATAAGAGAGGGCGTGGATGGTAGCATAGCAGGCTTGCTGCATGAGAATGACTGGGCGGTCAGCAGCCAAGAGGGAGAGAGGAACTGGCCTGATCAGGTCTGCAGTGAGCGAAACAGCGCTTATCTGCTGGTGCCAGTGGACAGTCGTGCTCTGTCTGAGGGTCGTTTTCTTGGAAGAGATAACGGAGCGTGTGTAACGATGGGGTTGTAAAGGAAGTTTTATAAGATGAAACAGAGACAGCTTGTTCACTATTATATCTGCGTAATAAAATGCGACGATTACGCGACTCTGTGTGTCTCTGTCTGTCTGTCTGTCTGTCTGTCTCTCTCCTCTCTCTCTCTCTCTCTCTCTATCTCTCTGTGTGTGTGTGTGTGTGTGTGTGTGTGTGGAATTGTTCAGCTTGAGGGAGAGAGGAGGGGAGAGAGTTTGTTGAACCGAGAGATAACAACAACAACACAAAAAAGCGTTCGATTTGAGCGCGTGTACTGATCGACATACAAAACGCTCTTTCTCTCTCTCTCAAAACTTAGTCGTGCGGATTCAGGCTAGGGCGCGCGCGCGCGCGCACAACACACACACACACACACACACACACACACACACACACACACACACACGCACAACACGCCTCGTACACACACACAAACATATGCACAAGTGCAGACGCAGGTTGGAGCGCGCGTGCGCTCTCTCTCTCTCTCTCTCTCTCTCTCTCTCTCTCTCTCTCTCTCTCTCTCTCGCACACGCACACACACACACACACACAACACACACAGAAAACATGCGCGCGCTCACGCACATGCACACAGGCGCACACGCACACTCACACTCATGCACACACACACACGCACGCGCGCGCGCTCGCGCGCACACAACACACTAAACACACGCACGCACGCACGCACGCACACTAACACACACACACACACACGGCGCGCGCGCATGAGAGAGAGAGAGAGAGAGAGAGAGAGAGAGAGAGTAAAACAAAAACAAAACAAACAAAAAAAAGATGAAAAGAGACAAAAAAGGAAACAACAAGAACATGCAGTAGTGGTGGGAGGCAGCTCAGACAGGACTCATAACTTGTAGCAAAAAGCAGACCTGGAAGGAGAACAGGCAGACACACACTTGTGCACACACAGAGAGACAGACAGAGACAGACAGACAGACAGAGAAACAGACAGAGAGAGAAGTGAGTACAGGCAGCTCAGACAGGACTCACAACTTGTAGTAAAAGCAGACCTGGAAGGAGAACAGGCAGACACACTTGTGCACACACAGAGACAGACAGAGACAGACAGACAGACAGACAGAGAGAGAAGTGAGTAAAGGCAGCACAGACAGGACCCATTTACACTTGTGGTACAAGCAGACCTGGAAGGAGGATATACTGGCAAACACACTTGTTATACACAGAGAGAGACAAACAGACAGACAGACATAGAGACAGACAGAGAGAGGGGACAGACAGGCAGACAGACGGACACAGACACACAAGACAGATAGAGAGAATAGACAGACTGAGTTGGACGCAGACAGGCGCACAGACAGACAAAGAGAGAGAGAGAGACAGACGGACTGACGGACAGAGAGACGCAGACAGAGAGAGCGAAGTGAGCGAAGGCAGCGGGCGGGCGGGCGGGAGGGCGGGCAGTGGGGCGGACGGGGAAAGGTCAGACTGGAAAAAGGACGTATGAATTAGTGATGAGACTCCTCGCACCTCCCTCCGCCGTCGCCGCTTGTCCGTGTGCCACCTTGCCGCCTTCCTCACGGGGCTGGAGAGGGGGAGGGGAGGGGAGGGGAGTGGAGTGGAGGGGAGTGGGTGGGAGGGGGGGGTGGGGGGGGTAAGGGGTGCCGTTTTGTACTTCCTCCTCCTCCGCGTGTGCGCTCTCGCTCTCTGTCTCTCTGTCTCTCTGTCTCTCTCTCTCTCTCTCTCTCTCTCTCTCTCTCTCTCTCTCATATTTATTCATTTTCTGTCTCTCTGTCTCATTCGTTCCTTCATTCTCTCTCTCATTTGCTCTCTCTCTCTCTCTCTCTCTCTCTCTCTCTCTCTCTCTCTCTCTCTCTCTCTCATCATTATTTTTGTATGTCTTTCTCCTCATTCATTCCTTCATTCTCTCTCTCTCTCTCTCTCTCTCTCTCTCTCTCTCTCTCTCTCTCTCTGTCTCTCTCTCTCTCTCTCTCATTTGGTGGGGGGTTCAAGTCTCTCTCTCTCTCTCTCTCTCTCTCTCTCTCTCTCTTCTCTCTCTCTCTCTCATTTGATGGGGGGGGGGTTCAAGTCTCTCTCTCTCTCTCTCTCTCTCATTTGGTGGGGGGGAGTGTGGAGGAGTACAAGTGATGATGAGTATGATTAAGGGTTGCGGGAGGGAAGGGAGATAAGGAGGGGGGATGGGGGGGGGGGAGGTGGAGAGACCGGGACAAGAGAGAGTTGGTGGAAAGAACTTGCGCAACATACGTGGTGAGCAAGATCGAGGGTGAATAATTTGCAAGTTTCTCGACGAAAGTGAGATTGAGACCAGAGGATGACTGAGTGCTCTGCCTGTGTGTGTGTGTGTGTGTGTGTGTGTGTGTGTGTGTGTGTGTGTGTGTGTGTGTGTGTGTGTGTCTGCGCGCTCAAGTGTTTGTTTCATGTGTTGAAGAACGTAAAAATGTGTGTGCAACCCGAGTCCGCTCTGACTGTGCAGAAACGATGTGCACCGACTCCAGCTCTCCCTGTGACATGTCCATTTTGTACCATTAGCAGCGTCAGTGTCTGTAATAGCGTCTTCTTCTTCTTCTCTTCTTCTTCTTCTTCTTCTTCTTCTTCTTCTTCTTTCATTCTTTCTTTCTTTCTTTCTTTCTTTCTTTAAGTGTCCACAGTCGTCATGTTGATTATTCTGGCACTTTTGTGCGCATGACCATTTTTTATCCCGCCATTTAAGGTAGCCATACTCCAGCTTCGGGGGAAGGTGCATGCTATGTGTAACGTGTCATCCGTACCAACGGCCAAACTGGCCTTCTCTTTCCCAAAGTTGGTGATGTGAATGCACGTGTGTGTGCGAGATGTGCGTGCGTTCAGTCACACACGGAACCTCGGTTTATAGTCTCATTCGAAGGACTGGGTTGGGAACGGAGTCAGAACCAGTGTTAACTCCGAGGGAAAAATCCCCCCCTGTACCGAAACGGCCCAGCGGAGATGCGAACCCGCAACCCCAAGATTACGAGTCCGATGCTCTACCAACAGAGCTGTTCCGGTTCCTAAGAAAGTGTTGACCTGTTAACGATGTGTTGATCTGAAACATGTCCCTGTGGTCCCGTTTGCACATTATCTTTCTCTGTTAACATGTGGATGTTGCTCCATTGGCATTTTTTTTTTATCTCTAACATATCCATTTATCCCATTAGCAACTTTTGTTGTGTCTGTAACACATGCATCGTGTCCCATTAGTCGTGTTTTTTTTCTGTCCCATTTGTCCCACTAGAAGTTTTCCTTTTTGTGTCCAACAAGCCCATCGTGTCCTGTAAGCAGTGGTGTAATGCGCAGCGTGTACCATGGTATGCAAACTCTATAGCGTTTTCTGTCTATGACATGTCCCAAATGATTACAGTACCAGTGTTTTGCTTCATCATGTCCGAATTATCCCTGTACGAGTGTTTTCTTTCTGTAGCATCTCCCAAAGTATCAGTTGCCAATCTGTCATGTGCAGATTATCTCATTGCCATGGTTTCGACGTGTAACGGTCCATATTATCCCAATATCGGTATTTCTGTGTGTAACATGTCCAGATTTGACCAACACCAGAGTTTCTAGTCTATCTGTGGCATGGCCAGCTTATTGCATGACCTGTCTCTCCATATTTCATTCCGTATTTCATTACTAAGGTCTCTCTGTGTGAAAGATGTCCTAGTTCTCCCAATTCCAGCGTTTCCACCCGTAGCATGTCCAGGTTATCCCAATACCAGTGTGTTTATCTGTAACATGTCCAGATTATCCCAACTCCAGTGTTCTACTTGTAACATGTCCAGATCGTCCATTTGCCAGTATTCCTGTGTCTAACATGTCCAGATTGTCCTTGTACCAGTATTTCTGCGTGGAACATTCCAGAATAGTCTAGTGCCAGTATTTTTGTGTGTTACTTGTCAAATTGTCTTAGTTCCAGTATTTCTGTGTGTAACATGTCCAAATACCAGTATGTCCGTGTGTAACGTGTCCAGATTGTCCTAGTTGCAGAGTTTCTGTGTGTAACATGTCCAGATTGTCCCAGTGCCAATATGTGTGTGTGTGTGTGTCACATGTCCAGATTGTCCTAGTGCCAGTATGTCTGTGTCCACAACGTCATAGTAACAGCATTTCTGTGTGTAACATGTCCAGATTGTCCTAGTGCCATTATGTCTGTGTGTAACATGTCCAGATTGTCCCAGTGCCAGTATGCCTGTGTGTAACATCCACATGTTCAAAGTGCCAGCTTTTCTATGTGTAACATGTTCGGATTGTTCCGGTTCCAGCGTTTCTCTCTCCGTAACGTATCTCTGTTTTCCCATTTTGCAGTGTCGCAGTCCGTGGTGTGTTGATAATGGCCCTGTGCCTGTCATCTCTGTGATTGTCTGTGAGGGCTGACCTCAAGGTGACGGCCTGACCCTTTGTCTGTGAAGGTTGACCCCCAGGTGATAGACAGCCTGGTCCTTTGTCTGTGAAGGCTGACCTCCAGGTGACAGACAGCTGACCCTTTGTCTGTGAAGGATGACCTCAAGGTGACAGCCTGACCCTTTGTCTGTGAAGGCTGTCCTCCAGGTGACAGACAGCCTGATCCTTTGTCTGTGAAGGCTGACCTCAAGGTGACAGCCTGACCCTTTGTCTGTGAAGGCTGTCCTCCAGGTGACAGACAGCCTGACCCTTTGTCTGTGAAGGCTGACCTCAAGGTGACAGCCTGACCCTTTGTCTGTGAAGGCTGACCTCCAAGTGACATCCTGGTCCTTTGTCTGTGAAGGCTGACCTCAAGGTGACAGCCTGACCCTTTGTCTGTGAAGGCTGACCTCCAGGTGACAGCCTGATCCTTTG
>JADBJO010016892.1:20000-22500 GCA_016801955.1 Conus betulinus | reverse complement strand
CTCATCGCCTGTCCGGTGAAAGCCAGTCACCCGCGTCCACCCCCCTTCGGTTGATACCCCCCCGGGGTCAATAAACAGATACATGAATGAGTAAATAAATGTAATTAATGTCATTTCTCTTTTAACGAGAGATGATAAAGTTATCTGAATCTAAATATAGAAATAGAATAGATTGAAATGATAAGATCAGTTGAATTCAGTTCAGTTTTTTTTTTTTATCAAGAAAGTTATCTTAAATCAACGAAAAAGAAATCGGTAAAACGATAAATTCATTTGGTGGTTTGAATTTCAGTGTATTTTTCATCGAGAAAGTATCTTGAATAAATGAATGAATAAATCAATAAACGAAATAAATAGATGAAATGAAATTAAAAAAAAAAAAAAAAAATTTGGTGGTTTTGAATTTGTTTTTTTTTAACAAGAAAGCATCACCGCAGTCGGTGGGTGGGACTACTAAAGCCAGTATGCTTGCTTTGTACCACTTCTGCTGAGCATAGAGGCTGAATTGAAAATGCTGATCAGTGAGGGAAAAAAAAAAAAAAAAAAAAAAAAACGAACTCCAGAGAAAAACGACAGATCCCCATTCACTTTCATGCTACACCCACTTTTTTCCTCAGCCGAGAGGCTTTTTTAATCAAGAGGCTGATTAAAACAAGCAACTAAATCAACCCGGAGACGACAGTTACCCTGTCCGTTTAATGCTGGACCACTCCTGCTGAACCACCAGGCCGCTGAAACGTGCTGATTGAAGGGAGGCGACAAATCAGCGAAGAAACGACAGGCCTCCCCATTCAGCTTCAACATGGCGGCGCGCGTCCCAGCTGTCAGCCGGTCCGACGGTACGGTCGCTGTACCACCACCGCGGATATAAGCTCTGAGGTCATAGTTCATAGAAAAAAGAAAAATGGGGTGAAGGGAGAGTAAGTAAGAGAGGAGGGAGTGGGGGAGTCTTGGTCAAGTCTGGCTTTGAAATGTGTACTGGGATAAACTGAACGCGAAAGTGGTAGGAAGGAAAAAAACAAGATGCCAAGCATAAAAAAACGTACTCCCAGTTCATCTTGAATACGCGTGAACATGTCAAGAACATGTTTACTATGAAAATACCCACGATCTACCAGTCAGTTATTAGATCTAAATTTTAAAATCCGTCAAATACGGTACTTCCATAGACAAGAAAATGTCTCAATCAAACATGCGTCATAATGTATTTCGTCACTGAGATGAACTTTCTGAGATATTCCATAAAGAAAAAAAAAAAAAACGTTTTAGGCCGTTATAGCCGATAGCAACGGCTATTCTGGTAAAATAAAACATCGGGCATCATCTGTGACCCATAATGAGCATACCTACAAATTTTCAGACAGATCTGCCCAGAAGTTTTGTCTGGAGCGAGTGGAACACATTTTGACCACGGACAGACACACAGACACATAGCATTTCTGCGTTCCCATTGTAAAGTACTCCGTGTTCTATAAGAACTGGGAGTACAAAAAAGAAAAGCCACAAATTTTAAAGAATTATCTCCGCCAAGTAGATAATGGCTCTACCTGCGTCCGTTGGTTGGTTGGTTTATCTGTCAGCTAGCAAGATCACGCAGAACGTACAGAACAGGTTTAAAGGAAACTTGGTGACTAAATGGGGGCGTGACCCAAGGAAGAATTATGGGGTAGGGATGCGGGTCAGAGGTCAGATTCAGAGTATGTTTAACAGTGTGCGAAAGCTATGGATCGGATTGAACAAAACTTGATGGAATGGTGGTAACATGGACACTGGCGCAAGGACGAAGGCATTACCTTTTGGTGCCGATCCAGTGTAAAGGCTGATCCTGGATCCGTTGTACGTTGACGGAAGTCTTCGCTCTTCGGGGTGCTCATATTTAATGGTATTACTGATGGCCCCCTTTTATCGGTGTAGTCGGCTAACTAACCAAATCAAGAACGAGGTCAGTTAATGAAAAGACTTGAATCCAGACACGCAGAAGTGGGGTTCGGCAGCCCCCTGGGTGTCTGAGCAGCCCTTTTTAGGACCGCTCTGCTCACCTCCATAGCAAGAGGAAGGGTTAGAAAAGGGTGCCCTAAACATTGCCTGCTTCACCTTACCCTGGCCAGCAAACCGCAGGTGGCGGAGCGTCCCTCCCAGCGGTCGAACTACGAAGAAAAAAAAAAAAACAAAGGTGCTCAACCTCGGCACATGGAACGTGCGAACTCTATACTGGACAACGGCCAAGGCAGACAGACCAGAACGAAGAACAGCACCGGTCGCCAAAGAACTTGCTGGCTACAACGTTGACATTGCAGCGCTTTAGCGAAACACGCCTAGCGGACAAAGGCCAGCTCACAGAATGCGGTGGGAGGATACACGTCCTTCTGGAGCGGACGCAGCAGCACTGAACAGCGAGAGACATGGAAGCGGCGTGGGATGATGCAGGTGCAACACGGTGCCAGTCGCAGATGTTGGTTCTGGATGGAAGCCTCCCTTCCTCTTTCAGTCCATATACTCA
>JADBJO010016892.1:12500-15000 GCA_016801955.1 Conus betulinus | reverse complement strand
AAATTCGACTGTATGTTTCCTGTCGTCTCAATTAACTGTACGTTTCCAGTCGTCTCATTGGACTGTACGTTTTCCAGTCATCTCGTTTGAATGTACGTTTCCAGTCGTCTCAATTGAATGTACGTTTCCAGTCGTCTCAGTAATTATTGACTGTACGTTTCCAGTCGTCTCAATTGACTGTACGTTTCCAGTCGTCTCATTGGACTGTACGTTTTCCAGTCGTCTCAATGGACTGTACATTTTCCAGTCGTCTCAATTGACAGTACGTTTCCAGTCGTCTCAATTGACAGTACGTTTCCAGTCGTCACAGTTGATAGTACGTTTCCAGTCGTCTCAATGGACTGTACGTTTCCAGTCGTCTCAGTGACCTCACAGGGCACTCAACCTGGGTAAGAGCCAGCCGAGGAGGAGGAGGAGGGGTGGGTGGGTAGGGGTGGGAGTGGGAGGGAGGGATTAAGCACCAACGGATGCCTCTGATGGGAATGGAACCAACGACCCAACGACCTCCCAGACCACAAGCCCACAACGGCAGCTTGTCTGGCATTTGTGATTTCGTTTTTGTTTTTTTGTTTGGTGTTTTGTTTTGGGGGAGTGTGTGTGTATATGTGCGTGCGTGCGTGTGTGTGTGTGTGTGTGTGTGTGTGTGTGTGTGTGAGTGAGGGGGGGGGGGGGGTGGTCACCCACCTGTGAGAGGGAAGGGAGAGGTGGATTGATACCACACAGACGTGAAGATGAGCGGAAGAAAAGGTGAAAGCCGGCTCACTGCCGGTGGGAGATAATCACCTGGAAGGATCCTTATGACGGCGGCTCGATCAAAGCATTCCACCACTCGCACACATTCGCCTCCTTTCCCTTCGCTGTCCACGGCCGGCCGTAGATCATGGTGGCTGCACACATGTTGCCCACTGCTTTTTCTCTTCACCCTGCATGCGTCTTGCTTCTGTGCCAAGTTTACGAGAGAGAGAGAGAGAGAGAGAGAGAGAGATGACGAAGAAGGGGGGATTGGGGGCACCACCATAATGCCCCCCCCCCCCCCCACCCACCCCCCCCATCCACCCCACCCCCAGTGCTGTTACGTTATTCGTGTGGTTGATTGAAAAACCAGCGTGGACTCGCGGCATATGGTGAGAGTGTGACATTGCCTGTTCTGATGCCGGGAAACTTCGCAGCATGCAGCAACCTGCGAAGATTGATTTATAAAGTGAAAAGAATGGAACCTTTTAAAAGGGAACAGTCCGTGTTGGATGGGGGAGATTTGGTAGTATAGAGACGAAGACAGAGTAAACAACAAAGAAGTAGGGGTAACTCTTGCTCCCACAAGAAAACATAATGCCAAAGAAGGCTGCTTACGGCACCGAATCGCCTAGCAGACATGACAGCACAGAGCACACAGAACAAATAAAGGAAACGAAATGTTTTCTGAAAACGTCTATTATATATCTATGGGCAGAAACAGGTATTTGCCAGAGAACCAGTCTTTGAAGGGAGAGAGTCCTTCTTTGGAGGTAAATCCAAGTAACAGTGCAGGCAAAAAAAAACAAGATTGTTTAGAAAAGGGTTTTCAAAGCAAGATAAACGGAGGTTAGCGGACGGTTGATACAGCATTGATTAAGAGATTAAGATAGAACAGTTGGATAGGGAGAAAAGTTTTGTTGTTGTTGTTTGTTTTTTAAGAGATGAGGTCTTTTACTTGGTGGTCTATCTACTATTAGGACGAAGAAGAGAGAAAAAAAAAACTGCCTAAGTCAACAACTTCTCTGAAGGAGATCAGTGTTTATTGGGAGGTAACCCGAGCATAGACCGACTCTCTCTCTCTCTCTCTCTCTCTCTCTCTCTCTCTCTCTCCCTCTCTCTCTCTCTCTCTCTCTCTCTCCTCTCTCTCTCTCTCTCTCTCTCTCTCACACACACACACACACACACACACACACACACACACACACACATACATACAAAAATGCGTGCGCACGCATGCGCTGCGGAAAATGATGTTTTGTAGACAGTAACAAAAAAAATGTTGCAGATAAAAAGGCAGTTTTGAAAGGAAATCTTCATTTGGGTGTAAATCTAGTGTGGTAAATCTAGCGTATACCAACAGGCGCGACATGGTCCACAAAGCAACTTCTTTAAATGGAGGGAGTCGGGTTCCTTAATCGGAAAATCTGACTCCCTGAGAAAATTGTTTAAAAAAACAAACAAAAACAAACAAAAAAAAAATATCATCAGAGAGAGAGGGAACCTCTTAATTGGGAGGTAAATGAAGGATAAGCCACCATGAAATATTCCCAGAAAAAAAACGTCTGTAAAAAGGGGGAAGTGTTTGTTGAGGAGTAAATCTTGTATAAAGACACTCAAAGAGAGAGAGAGAGAGAGAGAGAAGCGCAGAACTGCTTTTGAAAGGGGGGGTCCATACTAATACTGAGAGGTCGGTCTAACATAAATGGAATTTCCTTTGGGAACAGTGATGCCGTGTGGATGTTGGCAGTGAAGGAGCAGAATTCAT
>JADBJO010016892.1:0-7500 GCA_016801955.1 Conus betulinus | reverse complement strand
CCACCCCCCCCCCCCCACCCCCCCAGGTCAGTGTTGAGGTCCGTGACATGCTGTGTTGTGTGTGACCCAGGGTCAGTATTGAGGTCCGTGACATGCTGTGTTGTGTGTGACCCCAGGGTCAGTATCGAGGTCCGTGACATGCTGTGTTTGTATGTGACCCCCCCCCCCCCCCCCCCCCCCAGGTCAGTGTTGAGGTCCATGACATGCTGTGTTGTGTGTGACCCCAGGGTCAGTATCGAGGTCCGTGACATGCTGTGTTGTGTGTGTGACACCCCCCCCCCCCCCCCCCCCCACCCCCCCCCCCCCCCCCCCCCCCCCCCCCCCCCCCACCCCCCCCCCCCAGTGTTGAGGTCCATGACATGCTGTGTTATGTGTGACCCCCCCCCCCCCCCCGGTCAGTATTGAGGTCCGTGACATGCTGTGTTGTGTGTGACCCCAGGCCCGCCCCCTGACCCGCTTCCTGCCCAACACCAGCCAGGACTTTGACCTGCGCCAGCACATCGAGCGGAGCGGGCACCACCTGGACATGTGCCCCCACGTCATCGTCACCACCCACTCCTGCCGGGGCTTCCTCCACAAGATGGGGGGGCCGCATCAAGACCTGGAAGAAGCGCTGGTTCGTCTTCGACCGCAACAAGCGCAAGGTGAGTCAGGGGTGTGTGTGGAGAGTGGCCACCCGGAACGGAGAGGAGAGGGTGGGGTAGAACTGGGGAAAGGTTAAAGGGTGGGGTGGCAAGGGGGCGGTGGGATTGGTGAGAAGAGAGAGTGGAAGAAGCAGAAATGCACACACACACACACACCACAAAACAGGTAAGCGTGTGTGTAATAACACAAGGCTGCAGAGCTGTGGGGACAAGGCACACACACACACACACATTGCATGGATTGCGCAAGGTTTTTTGTCGGTTGCGTACGTCATACGCAGACGGCTGAAAAAAAAAAAATGCGTACGACTGGCCTGATTTTGCGTCCGCACAAAAGTCATAGAGACACGTGAACTGGAAAAAATTAAAAAAAAAAAAAGAAATTTAAATAAATTAAAAAAAAAAAAAAAAAAAAACGATCTCGTCAAGGTCAAACAAGGTCTTTTTAATACTGTCCGATCTTTCCACCTCCGAAGATGAAATCGGATTAATCCCTGAATGCTCCGCTTCGGCTGTAGACGTGGAAGGTTCGACTTCTGAGGAAGGAGGAGGAGTTGATGATGCTGCTGAAACACTCTGATCCAGTGGCCCTTTGCTGCGAAAAAGAAACGCGAAAGGGCCTGCTGCTTTTTCTCGTGCCGTCGTTCTCCGTCCACCGGGGCGATGGCGGGAAACAATGACGGCAGCTTCGCCGGGATCTCAAACTGACGACACGCGTGACGTCATAGCCTGCTCGTCCGACACTTATCTATAGCCTGTTTTATGATCGCTACAGCGCATTATTAGCTGTCGCGGTATCCAGAGTCTTCTTTGCCAGTGGGCGCGAAAAACGCACAACAACGAAACGGGACATAGTGAGGCAGGTGAGAGCGTCACTGCTTCAGGCGTTGATTGCCTGTTTATTATTCGGTACACTGCCTGTGTAGACCAAGGGGTTTTTTTGCGTACGACATACGCATTGCAAGTCAAAAATTGCGTACGCAGGACAGTGACATGCGTGAAACGCGCGTGATTTTTGCCTCAGCGCGATCCCTGCATCGTCAGCAACAGTGCTATTTCAGAACAGGCAAAGAAGGAAACATAGAGCCCCCCCCCCCCCCCCGTCGCGTAGCCTGACCACTAGGGAGCTCCACAGTATCATTTCGATCTCCCTGATCCTCATTAAAAGAAAAAAAGAATCAAAATTCTGTGGTCTCGCATGGCCGACTGTCTTTGTGACGTCAGCTATGATACTCTGTGGACATCCATATCTGCGGTGAGGGTGTGTGTCCAAGTGGTGGACACTGGCACTTTATCGTCAGCTGTTGTGGGACCGGTCAGTCTTCACGTTGGCTTCTCTCTTCAGCTGAACAGCTGTGGTGGTCAGTAGGGGACGCGCTAGGTGTGGCTCTGCATGTTTGAGATGAGAACAGGCATTACTGAACACCGCCATAGTGACTCGGCAGCAGGGCGGTGTCTCCTCCAGCGGGCTGCCTCATGGCAGCTTAATAAGGATGGCTCCCTCAGGACCGATGATGCTAGGAGGATGGGACTGTGTTCTGAGCTGCCAAATGAACAGCGTGGGAGTTACACAGGGGGCAAGGAGGTAGAACAGAATAAGTTTCACTAACAGATCAGTTGTACAATTTGGTCTTAAATGTAAATTTGGAGGAAGCTGGTTGAGGGGAGGGAGAGGAAGGGGAAGGGGTAGAGGAGGGGAGATTCAATTGCCAGAGTTCATTGAGCACATTGATGTTCTTTGTCTATACATTGAGCGCATTGGTCTTCTTTGTCTAGACATTGAGCTCATTGGTCTTCTTTGTCTAGACATTGAGCACATTGGTCTTTTTTGTCTAGACATTGAGCACGTTGGTCTTCTTTGTCTAGACATTGAGCACATTGGTCTTCTTTGTCTAGACATTAAGGGCCTATGAAGAGATATCCAGATACAGTTTGCACCAAAAAAAAAAAAAAAAAAAAAAAAAAAAAAACCAGTAGTAGTAGTCACCCCCAGGGTCCATTGCTCTGTGTGCAGGTGATGTACTTTGCGGACAAAACGGAGACCAAGCTGAAGGGCATGCTGTGTTTCCAAGCCATGGAGGAGGTGTACGTTGACCATCTGCGCACCGTCAAGAGCCCCAACCCCAAACTCACCTTCTGTCTGAAGACTTTCGAACGCACCTACTTCCTTGTGGCGCCCACGCCGGAAACCATGACCATTGGATAGACGTTCTGTTTACTGGGGCGGAGGGATACCAGCAGTACTACACGTGACCACACCCCATCGCTTCTGAGAGACAGCCAGCCATTGTTAGCGGACGGGGTGATGAGGACTCCAACACTTACAGACACCATGCTTTACTGACTCGGACGTCCATGTATTTTGGGGGGGGGGGGGGGGGGGCTGATGGTTTATCGGCTGTCCTGCTAGCGACCGCCAGCGTCTTTCCAGCATAGACATTATTTAATATTCCACGGGGAAGTGTTTGTTACACCGAGGGGAAGATTTCATTTACGTAAGACGTCCACTTTCCCCACAGCAGGTTTTTCAGCAGTTGTACAACGTCAGCCGTTCCGTTCAGGATTGGTGCCGGTGTGTACCAGTGAGTCAGAATGTTGGAAGTGATTCTGCGTTGGGAGTATTAGAGCTATACATCGAAGAATCAAGTCTTGAATTTTGTTCTCTGATATCCTTTTTGTTGAGGAGCAAGGATCTGTATGCAGTCCTCTTGAGCCTCAAGAGGTCCTTGCATTTGGTATCCTGGCATTGTGGACACAAAAGTCGTCATTCTGTGTAAGGCTTACCGATCGACGGCCTACTGATCAGACATGAGAGTTGGGAACCGAGGTCCTTCTTGAAGAAAGAGCAGTGCAGAGTGACTGTATTGCTGCTTGGGGAAAGTGCTGTTAATCTCTCTTTGATTGCGAAATGTGGATATGGTATTCCTTGGTACACGTCTTCATAGCACCATGATTTTTTTTTTTAAACAAAATTTGTCTTTTAACTAGAGAAAGAAAACTTGTAGTGGTACGCCTTTTCAAAACCATGATGCGCTGAATCTCTATTTTTATACCTCTACATCACCGTTGTGTGTGTATTACAGAACCGAAACGGAGCATGCTGTCTGCAAAGATCACCTTTTTTTTTTAACGCTGTGAAATAAAATGTATGCATAGCGCTCCAACTCTTGGGTCAGATCATGAGCTTGTGAAGAGATGCTCCTTGCCACAGTGGAAGAAGATTAAAGTCCTGATGAACGTCGGTTTTCCCCAACTGCCTTTATTCGGCTTGCGTTAAGTGCAGACGGAGATGTACTACCATAGCAAGATTTTCTTTATAGGAGGCATGAAGACGTCTGCTCTTTGACGGTGAACATGGCAGTTACATGGACAGATACCCAGCCAGGGAAGCAAAAAAAATACGTGTCATTGCTGGTCTGTGTGTCTTCAGGGACTTATATGCCCCCTCCCCCCTTCCTCCAACATCCCCCCCCCCCCTCCCCCAATCATGATTCTATGTCAGAAGGTTGGGACCCTTTCCAGGATGAAGAGACTGTCACCCACATGCAACGTGTCAGGTACACACCATCCATGTGGCAGGTCAGGTGATGCTGATGGTGGGCAGGATAATGCTGGACAAGCCCATGGATGAATGGCGGTGATTTTTTTTTTTTTTTTATTGTATATGGCCATGCGCATTTTTGTCTCTTTTTGTTTTGTTTTGTTTTGTTTTTGTATCATATATCGGGTTTGATTGATGCTGCTTGGATGGCAAATAGTGTCACTTGTTAGCATGTTGTTCGTTTTCCTTTTGATAGAAAAGAATGTTTCGTCTTTCTGGATGTCCGATTGTAACCAGTAGTTTATCACAGACTCGCTCACCTCAGAATTTTTTTTCTTTGGATGGGATACATATTCCGAGGTATAGCCTTTTCTTTTTTTTTTTTTTTTTTTTTTTTTTTTTGAAAATAAAGTACCAGTGATTCAGCACAAACACAATGTGAGCAACAGCTGTTGTTGATCAGATGGACGCTCAGGACCAAAGCCATCCATGGCAGTCACAGATCGCATCATTTTGGTAACGTTGTAGCTTCATGCATATGATTGGTCCCCCACATTCCCTCCCTTATTTGCCCTCCCCCCTTCCCCTCACCCTGCACCCTGGTCCTTTACTCAGTGACAAGGAGCCCAAGAGGGTTTTACCTCACCCATGCGTCTAGTCAGTGTGTAGAGCTGTCGCTGTCCTCTGTCCTGAAAGTGGCCAGTGTGCAAAACTGTCACTGTCCTCTGACCTGAAAGTGTCCAGTGTGTAGAGCTGTCGGCGTCCTTTGTCCTTAAAGCGTCCAGTGTGTAGAGCTGTCGCTGTCCTTTGCCCTGAAAGTGTTCAGTGTGTGAAACTCTCACTGTCCTTTGTCCTAAAAGTGTCCAGTGTGTAGAGCTGTCGCTGTCCTTTGTCCTAAACGTGTCCAGTGTGTAAAACTGTCACTGTCCTTTGTCCTAAAAGTGTCCAGGGTGTCAAACTGTCGCTGTCCTTTGTCCTAAAAGTGTCCGGTGTGTAAAACTGTCGCTGTCCTTTGTCCTAAAAGTGTCCAGCGTGTAGAGCTGTCGCTGTGTCCTTTGTCTTAAACATGTCCAGTGTGTAAAACTGTCACTGTCCTTTGTCCTAGAAGTGTCCGGTGTGTAAACTGTCACTGTCCTTTGTCCTAGAAGTGTCCGGTGTGTAAAAACTGTCACTGTCCTTTGTCCTAGAAGTGTCCGGTGTGTAAAACTGTCGCTGTCCTTTGTCCTAAAAGTGTCCAGTGTGTAGAGCTGTCGGCGTCCTTTGTCCTTAAAGCGTCCAGTGTGTAGAGCTGTCGCTGTCCTTTGCCCTGAAAGTGTCCAGTGTTTAAAACTGTCGCTGTCCTTTGTCCTAGAAGTGTCCGGTGTGTAAAACTGTCACTGTCCTTTGTCCTAAAAGTGTCCAGGGTGTCAAACTGTCGCTGTCCTTTGTCCTAAAAGTGTCCAGGGTGTCAAACTGTCGCTGTCCTTTGTCCTAAAAGTGTCCAGGTGTCAAACTGTCGCTGTCCTTTGTCCTAAAAGTGTCCAGGGTGTCAAACTGTCGCTGTCCTTTGTCCTAAAAGTGTCCGGTGTGTAAAACTGTCGCTGTCCTTTGTCCTAAAAGTGTCCAGTGTGTAGAGCTGTCGCTGTCCTTTGTCTTAAACATGTCCAGTGTGTAAAACTGTCACTGTCCTTTGTACTAGAAGTGTCCGGTGTGTAAAACTGTCACTGTCCTTTGTACTAGAAGTGTCCGGTGTGTAAAACTGTCGCTGTCCTTTGCCCTAAAAGTGTGTCCACAGTGCAGTCTTGGTGTAGGATGGTACTGTGTACAGTTTGTGTCACCACAAATGTGAACATCGAAGCGCCAGGCTGTCTGTCTGACTATCTATCTGTCTGTCTTGTCTGACTGTGTGTGTGTGTGTATGTTGGTGGACCTTTGCTGTGGATTGGTTTGTTCTAGAGGGACCACCCTTCTTGCCTTAAGTTTGTTGTGGTAATGCATGTGTTAAGTACCTGCAGAAGTGGTGGCTTAAATTAGTACATTTATCTGAAGGACTAGCACCCAGACCACCACATGTTGTAGTGAAGCGAGAGAGGTAGAGAAAACGGTCGCGCTTGAGAACGGATGCAGGATTTTCTTACTGAAATCGCGTGGCGTTTTTTTTTTTTACTTCTGGCATTGTCTCAGCACTATTTGAAGTTTTTGACATGCGCCTGTTTGGAGCAGTTTTTGTTTGTTTGTTTGTTTTTAACACATTCAGCAAAAAAATTCACAATTGTAATATACCTAAAGTGAAAGTTAAGGTACTGGTGTCACCTGCCGGAAGTTGCTGTTTAGACCTGAACTCTGAAATTGTGCAGAAACCATGAATTCATTTATTTATTTATTTAAAATCTAAAAAACTATTCACTGCCATAATTTGGAGGAGGCAGGTCATTGCTGATAATAGAGAGAGTGGGATTAAAATGGCAGGGAAGCGAATCAGAAGATAATTTTATTAACTCCAGCATTCATTAAAAAACAACAACAACCACCACCACCAACTTAAGTTCAAGCAGTTTGGCCAGGTTTCTGTGTGACTGTCAGAACAGCAGTGTATGTGCAAGTAAAGAGGATCCTGAGTATTGAGCACAGGCCTTATGTTTTGTACATATGCAGTAGCTATGATATCGGACGTTTTCCTGTTGACTTCATCTTGCATTCAGTTTGTCCAAGAATCTTCCCCCCTGCATCACACTCTCTGTGTTATTTATTGTTTTCTTTTAAATCTCAAAATACAATTTTTGGCCGTGTTTAGCTACTTTCCATGGTGTTGCTTCTGTAGATGTGCCAACCACACACACACATGCACACACACACACAGAGGGTATGTATGTGTGGAATTCAAACATTGTTCAAAAATGAAGGAGAACACAAAAAATGTTAAAATCAGATTACATTATGTGAAATCAATTGCAAGGCCAAAGCCATCAAATCAGTTGGTAGAACAAACGGCAGGACAGGAGGAAGGGGAAAAAAAAAAAAAAAAAGCAATGTTTGCAAGCCTCGGTCACGACGAGAAGGGGAACCATTTTCAATGAAAGGGAAACAACTTGTTGAAACAATTAATTGACAAGTCGTCAAGAGTTCAACTTCGTCCATTTCCAGTGTACCACAGAAATGGCTGGGCAGCAAAAACATTTTAGTGATACTAGTGTTTTGAGCGTGGGTGTCAGAATGTGTGATTCGTCTAGGTGTTGCGTTTGCATTTCCAGCGAACTGGGTACAGTGTATGAAGGACATAAAGAGAGCATGGCCAACAGTAATAACTCTTCATTGACGTTTATGTGCTGTTGGTCT
>JADBJO010016891.1:32500-39219 GCA_016801955.1 Conus betulinus | reverse complement strand
GAGGACAGTTCAAAATTTAAATGAAGACGTTTCTTTTTGGCAGAAATTACACAAACTACTGTCAGCAATGCCATTTTGCTTAAAGACATTATTTGTCACCAGAATTCTATAGCATATTCTGGTTTGAAACCATTTTAATTTGACTTCTTTTATTTTCCTTATTTTTTTCAACACTGCTTCCCAATCAATCGGTGTATTATTGAATGTCTTTTCCCCATCGCATGAAAGGCTTGATATTTAATATTTCAATTTTTTTCTAGAAGCAGTTCATAGTATACCTTTGATCCTCTTTGTACATTAACTATCGACTGTACGGCTTTACTCACTTTTTCGGTTGCATTATCTTGAATATGGATATTTCTACTCCTCTGATATTTTTTAATTGATTGTATACAACTTGTGTATTCTAAAAAGTTTGTTTTCATTCCGATTTTTTTTTCTAAATGATCTATAAGGCAGGAAATTGCCGTTTTCATCCAGTAAATCCTTCACTAGATATATATTATTTTGTGTCCATTTCTTGTAATGAAAAGTCCTGTTGGCAATCTTGAATTTTTCATTGTAGAATATGGGCTCTGATGCAAGTTTTCATGCCCTTCATTTAATTCTACTTGATTACAAAATTGACTATATGCGCCGAAAACATCTCTCCAGAAGTCGTTAGAACTAGTTTTTACTAAAAAAACCGCGGTCCAATTTTATGAATGATTCTAATTCTGGACATTGTGACAGCAACATTACCACCCATTTTGGTTTTTTTGGTTAGTATTTTCCTTATCCACATTAGTTTCAATGCCTTTATATATTCTTCAATTTTTGGGATACCTATCCCTCCATTTTCAGTATTGTGCACTGAATATTTGCGTTTGATTTTGTCCATTTTTTTTCCCATACAAACTCAAAACAACTTTTCTGAATTTTCTTGATCTGAGTGTCTGGCGGATTTGGAAGAAGTATCCAAAGAAAGATAAGCTTTGAAAGGATTAAGGATTTTAGTACCGCTACTACTCTGCCCAAAGGTGTTATTGTTCTTTGTAGCCAAATTCTAAATAATTTTTTTACTTCGAAGAGTTTTGTCTCCCATGTTTATTTCAACCATGTTTGACAAATCATTAGTGAACCATAGCCCCAGTATTTTAAATGTATGTGGGTTCCCATTTCATCTGCTTATGGTTTAAAGTAAGTTTCTTTCGAATTTTTCTTACTACCAAGCCATACGTTTAGAGTCTTTTCATAATTCAATTTAAGACCTGAGATGGCATCAAACTCATCAAGTGTATCAAACAATTTTACATATGAACGTCTGTCACCTTCTAAAGTACAGGTGGTATCATCTGCAAACTGACTTATCTTGAATTCTGTATCTGCTAATTTTATACCTCTTATATCAGTATCTTCTCTTATTTTACAAGCTAGTAATTTCTACACATAAAACAAATAAGTATGGAGAAATTGGGTCACCCTGGCGACAGCCTCTTTGGATTATAAAGCTTGTTGACATTTTACCATTTACCGTTACGTATGCCTTTATGTTCGTATAAAAGACTGAAATCCAGTTGCGGACAAATTCACCGAACCCATACGCTTTTAATACCTCATTCATATACAGCCAATCTACTGTATCGAATGCTTTTTCGAAGTCAATCGAAACTAGTAACCCAGGTAACTGATTTTTCTTCCAGATAGTGTATCATGTCATAAATTGTCCTAAGATTATCTCCAATATACCTTCCAGGTACAAATCCTGTTTGATCTTCATTAATAAGTTTAGGCAAGACTGACTTGATTCTATTTGAAATGCATGATGATCCAATTTTGTAAACCACATTAAGTAACGTTATTGGCCTCCAGTTTTTGAGATATTCCTTTGGTTTATCTTCTTTCGGTAAACATATAATGATCCCTTCCTTTTGTGTAATTGATAATTCTCCTTTCAATACCCTTCATTTAATGAGCGTACGACGAAACAGCGCAACTGTTTCCAGAAGAATTTTAAAAAGTTAACTGTTATTCCATCTGTTCCTGGACTTTTGTCGTTCTGCATATTTTTCAAAGCCCTTGATGCTTCCTCTACAGTTATGTAACCTTTCTAGATTTTCACCTTCTGCTTGCGTTAGTTTTGTGACTTTTGTAACGTAATTACTGATATCTAATTCTGTGTCTTTTCTCTTTGTTTGTATAGTTTCTTCATAGAAATCTTTAGTTTCTTTCAACAGGTCATTAGTTTCTGACAGTACTTCACCTTGCTTTGTGATTAGCTTTGTCATTTGTTTGCTAACAAAATGTCTTTTTCCATGGAACAAAAATATTTACTTATTTTCTCACCCCAAGAAGCCCTCTTGCTTTTGATCTAATAATGACCCCTTCTGTTTTCTTTTTTTTCTGATTTCATTCAGCTCGTTCCTTTTGTTGCTTAGTAACTGTTTATCAATTTCACTAATACTTAGTTTGTTTTTCCAAAACTGAAATTTCTCTTACCAGGGTCTCTTCCTTAATTGTTAGTCTTTTCTTTCTCTCTTATGCTGTACGATATAGTTTCTGCTCTTATTTCCATGAAAAGGACGTCTAAGAATAATTGGTCTGATACTGTAAATTGAATCTGGTCATCAGGAATTTCACTTAAACTTTCCCGTTTGTAAGGTAATGCTGCGTATTGCTCTTTAATTTTGCTTATAGTTCCATGGACTAGTTCTACATATTTGGGGTCTTTAAGAAGGGAAGAGTTGAATTTCCATAAGCTTTTTTGCCTTTCTTCCCTGTCTAAATATTAGTTTGGTATTTATGAGAGAATGATCACTTCTATGACCATATACAATGTCTGCTTCTTTGACATATCTAAACAGCGAGTCTGATACAAGGAAAAAGTCTAGACGACTTTGTTGTACTGGATTTAACCTTCTCCAGCTATACCTTTGAACTTCTGGATTAAACTCTCGCCAAACGTCAACAAGTTCAAGATCAGATATCATGTTATAAACAGTTTTCTTGTGCTTTAGGGTTGTTGACATGTTTGTAATTATAACAGTCTAGATGAGGGTTAAGAACTAAATTCCAGTCTCCTCCAATAATTACATCCTGAATTTTACTCTCTTCAATTTTTTTTTTGTATATTCATGAAAAAGGATGGCTCATCTCTATTTGGACCGTAAATATTTACTAAAACTATGTCTTTTCCCATTGTATTCAATACTAAAATTACATAATTACCATTTTCATCCTTTATAGTGTTTATGATTTTAAATTCAAAATTGTTATTCAGCAAAATAGCTACTCCTCTAGACCTTGTATTGTTGGAAGCGTATACACACTCATAACCCCATTCCGCTCTGATTTGACGTTCCATTGATTGACTAAAATGAGTGTCTTGCAGAAAATATACAGAGTATTTTTTCTGTCGCAAAAATTGAAAGACATCTCTTCTTTTTCTGAAAGTTACCGAGGCCCTGACAGTTAAGATGAAACTATAAGACTATTCATGATTTCGTTTTTTTCTTAAATGTAGGGTATTCTTTAAAACAGTTCCCTGCGTGCCAGTTCTGTTAACACAATATCGCTGACATATATCTGATATTAAACAGTTGAATGCAGATGATCCTAATATAACATATAGAAATAGAAAAAAAAATGTACATGTACAACTATTAAACATCTTGTTCACACAATAACAAAAAAAAAAAAAACAATCAAAAAAAGTCAAAAGTTCTCCTCGACAATCCTGGGCGAGGCATAAGTGCAATAGATGAAGTGTATTCACAGCAAAAACTGGTATCAATATTTTTCACAGAAAAAGAACGTTGTTATGGCATTCGACTTTACAACACTGTTCATTTCTAGATGAATAAAATGTTAAGTATCTCTTCATTTTTCTTACTCCCATTTCCCCGGTAAGAGAGAGAGAGAGAGAGAGAGAGAGAGAGAGAGAGAGAGACAGACAGACAGACAGACAGACAGACAGACAGACAGAAGACAGAAAAACGGACAGACAGATACAGAGACAGAGAGAGAGAGAGAGAGAGAGAGAGAGAGAGATGCTCATGAGGTTGAAAAAGATGTCACGGGACCAAGATATTATAAAAAAGAAGGCGGTCGTAGAGGCAGACTTCCTCACAACATAATTTGACTTCAGTCTTACACCCTCCCCCCGCACCACCCCCTCCCTAATCCACCCCTCTCAACAGGTTCCCTTGAGTTAAGGTATATTTGTCGATTTATCTGGCAAAACGTTTCAGCCACCACATTCACGTTAAAACTCCCCACCCCCACCCAACCCCGGAAGCCCATCCTACTTCTGTTTCGAAAAAAAAAAAAAAAAAAAAAAAAAAAATTAAAAAAAAGGAAGAGGTCGGAGGGTCGGGCAGGGGGCGCGAGGGAAGGGGAGAGGGAGCAAAAAAAAAAAAAAAAAAAAAAACGTCAAGCAAGTGAGTTTTGAAACTTCCCTTCTCATTCATCCCCCCCCCCCCCCCCCCGCATCACCCCCCACCCTCCCCCACCTCTCCCCCATACTGACTATAACATAGGAGCAAAACACAGATCCCACATACGGATTTTCTACATCGAAATCATATACTTGAAAAGCAAGTAGCACATTCCACTCAAAATGACATACATTCAAGAAAAGAACAAAAAAAAAATACAGTCTAAAATCAATTGGAAGAAACATACAAAGAATAATTTAGAGAAGACTGATACAACGAACAAAACCATTCATTTTGACCATTCATGTCCTTCCTCTTGTTTTGGATGTTGAGTGACATGACAACACAAGTGTGAAATGGGGCAGCAGGGGGGGTCCTATAGGCAATCACTATTTCTTACATGCGTGCACCCGTGCGCGCGCGCGCGTACATGTATGCAACTGCATACATGTCTGTGAATGTGTGCGCGCCTGCGCGCGCGCGCGCGCGAGCACGCACGAGCACCCGCCCGCCCGCGCGCGCGCGCGCCCGCGCGCGCCCGCGCGCACGCACACCCCACACGCGGGTGTGTACGCTTGAGGGACTGGGACTGAGAGAGAAAATTTGGCTACATGCGGTGCATCCATACAAACAATACACATTTACGTTTTTTCATTCAAAAAAAAAAAAAAAAAAAAAAAAAAGAAAGAAAGAAAAAAAGAAAGTCAACGGTGAGTACGGGGTTCCATCACATTATCAATATGCATCAACACTGGAGTGCAAGATGATGTGTGTGTAGGCCTTGAGTGTTTCATGGAGACGTACTTCAAAAAATGTGTTTGCCTCTCATGTTGTTGACAGTGAAGTAATATGTGTTCTTCAGATTGATTAACGTAACGGAACACTCTGTAAAAGTGCCAGGAAATATTTTCTTATATTGCGGTTTGAGAGAGAGGGAGGGGAGAGAGGAAGAAGGAGGAAAAAAACAACATGTAGGAAGAGACTAACTGATGCTAGCGAGAGAATGTCAAGTCACTAAATTTCTTCAAGGCCAAAGAAGTAGCAAAAGAAATCCTCCTCCACGTCATCAGCAAGTGACTCTGGCAACAGTCCCGTTCCCGCCTCAGTATCTCAAAGCAAATCACGGCAAAATTTGAAAAAACAGAAGAAAGAAACTGAAGTTATTCTAGAAGAAATGGAGGTGCAGAAAGCCCTAGACGAAATTAAGAATCAACTCCAAAACATAGTGACCAAAGAGGAGTTTAAGAATCAACTCCAAAACTTAGTGACCAAAGAGGACTTTCAAAGCTTGAGAGAAGAAATGAACAGTGTTGTGTCTAGACTGACAAACAGAATCGACAAACTAGAAAGCGACATGTTTGATTTGCAGACGGAAAAGGACAAACTCAGGAGTGAAAGTCAACAACTGAAGGAAGAGAATAAAGAACTGAAAGGAAATTAGAACAGTATGAGAGGGGGTATACAGGACTTAAACGTGAATTAAACGATAACGAACAACATGGCCGCCAGTGGAATCTTCGTGTGTACGGTGTCTCAGAGGCTGGTGGAGAGGAGCTCGTGAATGACTGTGTTAAAAAATGTGTGGCTGTCTTCAAAGAAAAGGTGGGTTGGATGTGAAAAACAGTGACATTGAAATAGCTCATCGCTCAGGTAGGAGGGGTGGAGCAAGGCCCCGCCCGATCCTCGTCCGCTTTCACTCCAGGAGACTGAGGGAGGAAGTACTCCACAACCGCCGAAAACTGAAACAGTCTGGCATCTCCATCGGCGAAGACCTGACTCAGGCCAACTACAGACTGTTAAAAAAGGCCAGTCAACACTCAGCCACTTTAGCAGCATGGTCAACCAACGGCAAAATACTCGCCAAACTGAAAAATGGAAAATTGCTTAAGATTGATATTGAAACCAACGTAGAAGAAATGTTAAGAAGAGAAATGTAGTGTTTTTTTTTTTTCTTTTCCCAAAATACATATACAGGTGTGTGTTACTGTGTGTGCGGGCGCGTGTGTGTGTGTGTGTGTGTGTGTGTGTGTGGTGTGTGTGTGTGTGTGTGTGTGTGTGTGTGTGCAAACATATGTATATGTGTGTATTTGTATGCATGTATTTGGGTATGTATATGTATGAGTATATATGTGAATAAAATGTGTATGTACATACAGGTGTGCATATGACCGTAACTTTAAATAGTCTAAAAAGAGGGAGATATTTTGGGGAGGGGGGATGGTAGAATCATGATAAAATCAGAAATGAGGATGTCCTCTTTCGCCCCCCCCCCCCCCCCCCTCCCCCCCGTCGGAGCAGATGTGC
>JADBJO010016891.1:20000-27500 GCA_016801955.1 Conus betulinus | reverse complement strand
ATCACTTATCTTCATCCACTTCAGTGCAAGACAGGCGTTGAATCTTCCACTTGGTGTCAGTGCAGGGATGGTCGCTTGTGTTAACTTCCATAAGACAAAGAGCTGTAAGCTATTCAGCGATGGTGCAGATGGCTGTGAGTTGAAAGCAATGTCAGCACCCTTTCGTGTAACAGCTTTAACAAACCCAGATACAACATAAGCGCGAGAAGGGATGGCTTGCTGACAATGTATGTCAGAGTCAATATGTTCAGTCCGTAGAGCACGCGAATCACAGGTTCACAGATCGTAGTTCATAATGCATAGTGATCTTTTTTCTGCGAACTCTTCGTGATTCAAAGTCGTGGTTTGGTTTTTTTTAGCCTTTCACATTAGATCAATATACAAAGACTCGTTGAAAGCATACATCCAGCACACAGATTAAGAAGTATTGTGCATGTGGGAGCATTATGCTAGATACTTTAGATTTCCAACACAATGTTTTGAGCATACCTGAGTACTCATATATTTCAGGATCCCAATCATGGAGAGACAGACAGACAGACAGACAGACAGAGAGACAGCGAGAGAGTTTCAATAAACACAGAAATATTTTTACTAGTTTAAGGTACAAGCACTTACCCAGTCGTAAACTGAATCTTCCTGGCTGGGGAATACACAGGAGTTCATAAGGACAAGTTGAGGATTTGAACGGAGAGGCAGGGGATCGAGAGAAAGATTTTTAAAAAAAGGGTGGGGGCGAGGAAGAAGGGTAGGGGGAAGAGAGGCGCAAGAGGAACAAAAAGAAAGAAAGAAGAAGCAAGAAAACAAAAGTGATACGAAGGAAATGATAAAGAAAAAGAAGAATTTGAACATGACGGATAGGTGATTTTGCAAATCATAGCAATAATGATGATGCTTATAACAATGACGATAAACATGCTGCCACTGTTGCTGCTGCTGCTGTTGCTGCTGCTGCTGCTGCTGCTGCTGCTGCTGCTGTCATGATAATGATGATGATGATGATGATGATGATGATGATGATGATGATGCTGCTGCTGCTGCTGCTGCTGCTGCTGCTGTTGCTGCTGCTGCTGCTGCTGCTGCTGATGATGATGATGATGATGATGATGAACGAAGAACAAGAAGAAGAAGAATACGAGAAGGAGGAGGACTAAGGGGGAGGAGGAAGACGGAGGAAGAGAAGAAAAAAATGGGGAAAAGAAAGAGAAGGAGGAGGAGGGGGACTAAGGGGGAGGAGGAAGACGAGGAGGAGAAGAAAAATGGGGAAAAGAAAGAGAAGGAGGAGGAGAGAACGAGGAGGAGGAGGAAAAAGAGGAGGAGGTGAGGCAGAGGAGAAAGAAGAGAGTGGGATTAGGAGGCAGAGAAGACGAGAAGGAACCAAAGTGATGAGAGGGAACAAAAAGAATGAGCAGGATCACAGAGAAAGAACAGGCGGAGCAAAAAGAAGGTGAAACAGATAAAAGGAAGCGAGGATGAAACGAGAAGAAGAGCAGAAGAAGAAGGATGTGCAAGGGGAAAGAGGAAAGGAATAAGATGTAAAGGATGACGAAGGAAATGGTTCGAATTTGATGTAAAAGCTATGTCAGTGTGTGATTCACGCCGGGCATTGAGGCCCAAATCGCAATATCACATCACGCAAGGAGCGCTTTGTAAGCCAGCGTGACCTAGCACAATCGTCTGCCTGTTCCTGGAAAAACGTTATCTCCCTTACCTGCACTCCACACACCTTTACCTCTTCCTTTCCCCGCTCCCTCCTTCCAAGGACCGAGCTGGCCAGCTGTGTGGCTATTTAGTTCTTTTAGAGGTTAAACAAACCGTTGTCTTACTTAAAAACATGCTCTCTACGATCTGGCCGTTGTTGAGAAGAAGAAGGGGGAGGAGGAAGAGGAGGAGGAGGAGAGGAGGGGAAGAGGGGGAAGAGGAGAGGGAGGAGAAGAAGGAAGAGGAGAGCAAAAAAGCAGGAAGATGAGGATGAGAAACAATAGAGATCATACAATGGGAAATGCACTGAACAAGCTGGCATCTATTTGTGTGAAGAACGATATATGGAGGGTGATCAGACGGGGAAGAAAAAAGGGGAGAGAAAAAAAATCACAACAGCAGAAGCAAACAAAGACGATTCTCTCAGACTCACAAACGCACTCACTGATCTTGCAATCTTTTTAGAGTGCATGGATGACGAGCGTCCCCCGAGCGATTGAAACAGGCCAACACAAATCAGCGAGAGCAGCTGCTGTAAATGTCGGTCACTGAGCTGTCAGTCCCACAACGGGCGATGCCACCCGACAACGATCTGACAATGGCTCTCTGTGTTGTCTCTGGAGGCAAAAGAGGGCCACCAGCAGCATGTATAGAGAATGAACTTGTGTGGGGTTACAAAGAGATCACAACATGAACAGAAGAAGAAGAAAGAAGAAGAAAATGATGATGATGATGAAGAAACTGGAGAAAGAGGAGAAGGAGGAGGAGGTGGTGGAAAAGGCGTGAAAAAGAAGAGGAGGAGGGGGAGAAGAATAGGAGGAGGAGCTGTAGAAAAAGAAGGAGGAGAAGAAGATGTCTTACACACTTTTTAAAACAACATGAAAGTTGATATGTTGTCATTATTGGTAGTTCATGTGGGCAGTCACCGGAAGGATGTGTTGGTACCCTTTTGAAGGGATTATTGTCGTCAGAGGTAGGTATAGTAGGCGGAGTCGTGTCTATGTTGAAGTAAAACAAGTACCTCTGAACATATCCTCAATAGATGGGCGGCGGCTGTGCAATGCCTCTTGTGGTAGGGGGCATCATACTGACATTTAATCTGGATGTCCGTGAAACTTCTTTGAATAGGTCTTCTTGTAACACAATAGATTTGGAACAAGAAGAAATGTGCCAGGTTTGACTAACAAGTGAACAGTACGCCACAGTGAGGTTTAAGGCATGCGCACGCACGCGCGCGTATACACACACACACACACACACACACACACACACACACACACACACACACACACACACACACACACACATACACACACACACAAACACACACACGCACGCATGCACGCACGCACGCACGCACGCACACACACACATGCACACACACACACGCACGCTCGCGCGTACGCACGCACGCACAACTGAAATAAGTTGATGACACAGACCTCGTTTGTTTACACGTATGAAACAAAAGATTAGGCCAACTCGTAACAGTACCAGGGACAGTAAAAATGCATCGCCTTCTCGCCAAAGGACATCAATCAGGATTTATAAAGCATGAAGCTGAACGCATGGAAAAAAAAACATCACATGCGTCTGCAGCAGTGTAGTGCACCAGTCATATGAAAGAATGTCGTCAACACAGCTACGAGAAGTCTAACATTTTGCATAATCGTTATAGGTCGAAATAAAGCAGATTTCCTTTCTTAACTTAAATGAAAGGAAAAGTGCCGATGGGAATCGTGACAATAATTTACGTTTTATAGAAAAGGTAATTCACTGTGCCCTCTTCGCAGTCTTAGAGATGATGGGGGAAAAACACCGGATCAGCTCTTCGATCCAGAATTTAATGCAGAGCACACTTCACCAAGTTTTAGATAAGTTCTACCAGCCGCCATGGCGAAGTGGTTAGCGTCGCGGACCCGGACTCCCGGCTGTGTGGTCGTAGGTGCGATTCCTATCAGAGTCATGTGGGATTTTTCTGCCACAACTGGCTCATACCCAGAGCTGAGTTTGCTACGGATTCAGTTGGAAAGACTAGGACCACACAATTGAGTTTCATCCACTTAACAGATGCGTCTCTGTGAATGTAGCTCAAATTTCCTGACCAACACTGCAGGTGTCTGTATCTCTCGGGCCTGGTTGACGCCGGGATATCTCATGAAAGGAAGCGTAGAGTGTAGCCCTGTCTCAGACGTGGATAGAAATCCGGAGTATTAACTTCATCATCCTCATTCTCATCGATCAGCATAAAAAGTATCCAATTCTGTGGCCTTCATGCCCTGCTCTCATAGTGACCTCAGTTTCGATGTCCTCCCCACGTTTGTGGCCTTTATTTGATTCCGTCGGGGTCACTGGTATCGGCGAGTCCATGGGAGCTGTCGTTGGCGGACGTGGTGGCGCCCTCCGGAGGGAGAGCTCACTAACGCCGGGTCCGCGACTAAGCAGATATATTGTCGTCAGTAGGGGGCTTAGTAGGTGGTGTCTTGCGTATGTTGGATCAGAACAGACGCCACTGAAAACCACCGAAGTGACTCGGCAGCAGTGCAGTATCTCCCCCGGTGGACTGCCTCTTGACGATTGACATTGACTGCTCCTTGTGGATTGCCGGTGCCGGGGATGCGACGGGCCGGGCCGGGTTGTAACTGTGGACGGGGTGCAGGAATGAGTGGCGTGGGTGCACTGCCACTGAGGTGGCACAGAAGATGGGACAGCAAAAAAAAAGTTTAGATAAGTTCTCTTCAGTATCCTGTTTTTGTGTAATCTCACTGATAGACAGACAAACAACCAACAAACGTAGGTGAAAAAGCCTCTTTGTGTACTCTTACCGATAGACACAGACAAACAAAACAACACAAACGTGGGTGAAAATAGTCTCTTTATGTAATCTCACTGATAGACAGACAAACCAACCAACAAATGTGGGTGAAAATAGCCTCTTTGTGTAATCTTACTGATCGACAGACAAACAAACCAACAAACGTAGGAGAAAACATAACCTTGGCGGAGGGAATAACAACACGACAGGGGCTCTGTTTCATTTCAATTTCTCCAGAGTGAAGCACGCAGTGTATGACTGCATGGAAATGGTGATCAGTTGGAACGGGGAAGATGTCGAAGCTTGTTAACCCAGCTTGTCACACGCAGCAGAGAAACTTCAGCACACGCTTAAAGGAGCTTTCCAAAACTGGGGACAACACTGATATGTCTATCAAATAAATCCTACCTACAGTATCTCCAACAGATTATCATGTTGAATATTTATTTAAAGGGGGTCATTGTAATATCTTTTTTTTTTCAGGAAAAAAAAATCAGTAATTGATTAACGTTACAGAGAATGTTTGAATTGTTCCTTTGGGGTAGTCTCTTTTCGGAAGACATCATGTTGAAGCTGTCAGTAAACAAAAAGGACAATGTTTAGAGACCCTGGCGTTTGGAATTAGATGGGGGGTTTTTCTGTATATCCAATATCCAGTTTTCACCGGCTATTAAATGAGTGTGTGAATTCTAGCAGCAAGTTTGAATCAAAAAGAAAAACACTGCCTCTAACATTTTTTTTTAAATGGGGGAGGGTGGTAGTGTCAACTAAAAACAACCCTGGAGGTGTCTGAATTAAGTTCACCTTCCCCAGAAGGCAAATGCTCCGAGTCAAGTGATATCGTGTTTTTCGTTTTTTTTTAGTTCAGATATAATTGTTTCCTATCTAGTTCTTACTACGACAGACGGAGTTATTACTGTTGTAAATTATATACATCCCACTCTGAAAAATTACTCTCAACTAGTCACAAATGCTGGATTTCGAAAGCGTTTCTCGTTCTATGACACCCTGCCAAGAGTTCTGTCCGCTTTTCTGTGAGACAAAACACGCAATTGTTTACTGACTTTGCACATCTTTTGTGATCACTCTTGGTTGAGTGCACTGCAAGTTTAAGTCGCTTTCTTATGCTTCATGACACATAGAAAAAACATCTGGCTTTCTTGACATGGTTCCACTTTTTCATGAAATTGTGTTGTTCTTGTTACAATTGTGGTAGTGGTGTTAGTTGCAGTGTCTGTTGCTTTCTGAAAATACACTGTATTTGACACTCGAGTTTATCATCAATTACTGACAATATGAATATGTCTGTATGCATACATGCATACAATTACACATACATACATACATACATCTCTCACTGTCTCTCTGCATCTGTCTCTGTCTCTGTCCCTCTCTCTCTCTCTCTCTCTCTCTCTCTCTCTCTCTCTCTCTCTCTCTCTCTCTCTCTCTCTCTGTCTCTGTCTCTGTCTCTCACTCTCTCTCTCTCTCTCTCTCTCTCTCTCTCTCTCTCTCTCTCTCTCTCTCTCTCTCACTCTGCTGTACACACACACACACACACACACACACACACACACACACACACATATATATATATATATATATATATATATATATATATATATATATATATATATATATATATATGTTTTATATCTGTGTGTGTGCATCATCATTCTTTGATGTGTTCCGATACTTTATTCTCTTTAGTCGGGTCAATTAGTGGCGTATTATCAGTAGAATGAAAACGCTTTTTCGACAAATAGTTCGACAGAGAATGTCGTACGAATCATGAGCTTTAAACTTTGGACCAGGAGATTATTGATAAATGATGGTGTCTGTAAACATTCCTCTTCGCGAAATTTGACAGCGTGCAGTATGTCACTGAAAAAAAATCCACACTATTCAACGAATCGCGTTGTCCCACCAATATGTTGATATACATAAATACAAGATTTCCAGAAGACCCCCCCCCCCCCCCCCCTCCTGGGGGGGGGGGGTGGGCTGAAGAGGGACAGGCATAATACAGAAAACAGAAAAAAGACCGAGGAGTGGGAGATAACCTACACAGTAAGACCAGACAGGGGGAGACTATTCGGTACATGTTGATGAATTTGCAGCAGTCAAATATTCTAGTGAAACAGAAGAAAATACAACAGTTTACAAAGTCACTGGATTGCTCCTTTTGGTTGATACATCAGGGTGATCTTTATGAATGTCACTGATGACAATTTCGCTTTGTTTGTTGTTAGTTTGTTTGTTTGTTTGTTTGTTTGCTAGCTTGTTTCTTTGTTTGCTTGTTTGTTTGTTTGTTTGTTTGTTTGTTTGCTTGCTTTTTATGAAAATAAACCAGAAAGCTAGAGAGGAAAAGAGGAAGAGTCAAGAAAACTAAGGCAATTCTTTTAAACCAAACAAAATCAAAAAATACTGTCTGTTTACCTTCCATACAAATAAACACCAATGTCAAGGGCTAGAGGCAGAAAAATCTCATCTTCTTTTCTTCCGCTCTTAACTATTCATGTTCAGTCCAGAATGAATACAAACGCTTGGCTGTGCTGTACTGTTTGACAGTCCCTGGAAACGAAAAAGTTGACTGCTTGGGGAAACCGTGCTTTACTGAATTCCAGTGGTCACACCAGGGAACAATAAATCAGTTGACAAGGTTTCAGCCCCACCTTCTGAGCCAAAGTTTTTCTTTTGTTTTTTCTTGTGGAGAAACTGGCTTTGGGATCAGATGAGTACGCAAATAAAATCATATTCATGGGTGAGTTTCTTGAAGTGGGTGGTTTGTTTGTTTGTTTGAACTTTCGGATCAGACGAGTACGCAAATAAAATCCTATTCATGAGTGAGTTTTCAATTAGATGGTTTGTTTGTTTGTTTGTCTGTTCGTTTGTTTGGGCCCACTGCCATCTAATGGATACAGCTCCTGTCTGCCACATCATAGACTACATATATTCTGCCAGCTTCCTTCAGACGCTGAAGATAA